>JACEFZ010006696.1:0-155000 GCA_014155875.1 Cepaea nemoralis | reverse complement strand
GCCATTGGATATTTTATGGAGGTATATGCCTTCAGTGGTAGTCCCAAATGCCCGTCTTAAGAGAAGAGTGAAGAAGATACCAAAAAATGTTGGAGTAAGCACGCAGCCCTGCTTTTTTCCACTGCTGATGCTGTATGACTGGGATGTTGAGCGTTCGAATAAAATGGTCCCTTGCATGTATTTGTGAAATGATTTCACGAGGCTTAGCAGGGTGAGTGGACATCCTATCTTCACAAGAATCTTAGTTAGGCCGTCTCTGCTCACGAGGTCAAATGCCTTTGTGGAATACTATCTTTTCCTAGTGCCTTGTGGGATTTGAGAGTGTCTAGTGCCTCGCTGATGTCTGTGAGGCACGGTTCGTTATCCATGACATACATGCTGGACTGTGCAATGGCTTCCAGAGCTTCTTCTCCGACAATGTTCTCCACTGAGTATACCGTTGAGTAGTGTCATACCCAACGCTCCATTTGTTTCTCTCGATCTTTTATGACGTGGTGTTGACGTGACTCTCCAGGGCACAAGCCTGGGCAATGGAATGTGGGGAACCAGCTGTTGCCCAGTAGCAAGTTCTCCCTATCCACCTCGCCGATGTTGATCAAGGGAAAGGATGTAGTCAATGCAACTTCGCACCGATGCCGTCGCAGGAGACGCCAGAACTATGCTGATTACAACATGAAAATGCCGTAGGGGCTCCATCTCCGAATGTTTCCTCATAGTTTACTCCAGAAGCCATCCGGGTACCCCGCGAAGCAGCGAAGGTTTGAAATTTAGAGTTTCATCTCTTAGAAGAGATACCAACCAAGGCTGATTAGCCTGCTCTTCCTGGGAATCAATAAGGAGAGAATTATATCGTTCTTCCTTCCTGGCAGTGACCATACTGATCAGATGACCGTAGCCATTATCTCGATTGAGAGATCATCTGCCAAGCGTCGCTGACTTGAAACCATAACCAACAACTATCTGTCGGCTGCCCAAGTCAGATCCACCGCCTGCTCCCGTGGCTTTACGTTACCCTGTTTGGAGGGGGGTTGGGGCTAAACGGGTACTCCACCTTGCCCGAGGCTAGCGGAGGGAAGGATGTGCCTGACTTCTCCTTTCCTACAATCATAAGAAGGGTGGAGTGAACACAGCAGATCAAATACTGCGCTGTTATTCAGTTAAACGCAAGACAAAAAGATGGCCTGTAGTCATTTTCTGTAACATGTTGGATATTTCTTCCATGAGTGCATTTATTATGCGGATACACCTCAATATTTAATGGAACAATTACATGTCACTGTTTTTGACTCAACTAGCGGAAGGACTCATCGAAATGGGCCAAACATGTCAACCTGGGAACCTTCCACCTAAACTAGCAGAGAATCCTTGTGGATCTAAACATCGTGTTAGCTGTCACATTCGCCCAAGGGAGATTGACAGAAAATGTAGAGATGTTTGTGACAGAAAAGGTAGAGATGTTTGTGACAGAAAATGTAGAGATGTTTGTGACAGAAAATGTAGAGATGTTTGTGACAGAAAATGTAGAGATGTTTGTGACAGAAAATGTAGAGATGTTTGTGACAGAAAATGTAGAGATGTTTGTAACAGAAAATGTAGAGATGTTTGTGACAGAAAATGTAGAGATGTTTGTGACAGAAAATGTAGAGATATTTGTGACAGAAAATGTAGAGATGTTTGTGACAGAAAATGTAGAGATGTGTGTGACAGAAAATGTAAAGATGTTTGTGACAGAAAATGTAGAGATATTTGTGACAGAAAATGTAGAGATGTTTGTGATAACTGCAATACTCTGTTTGTGGCCAACATAAGAATATTGTTTGTGACCTCTGCACATGATAACTTTGAAGTTTCTATTCTGGATTCACATGTGTAAGTAAAATATGTAAGCATTCATTTATCTAAATACTTAGTAATAATTAATAAATCAAAATTTTGAAGAAAAAAAAATTATATTAAAAATTGTCTAGTTTTAACTATATTAAGTGGTGGGGTCCATATGGACTCCATTCGTGATCAATATTACTAAATAAAATCCTGGTAGTTCTTAGTTAAATGAGAACAACTAGAAGATGTATCATGTGGAAATAATGATTTCAGGTGGAACAGGACAGATTTCAGGTGGAATAGGACAGATTCCAGGTGGAATAGGACAGATTTCAGGTGGAATAGGACAGATTTCAGGTGGAATAGGACAGATTTCAGTTGGAATAGGACAGATTTCAGGTGGAATAGGACAGATTTCAGGTGGATACGACAGATTTCAGGTGGAATAGGACAGATTTCAGGTGGAATAGGACAGATTTCAGGTGGAATATGACAGATTTCAGGTGGAATGGGACAGATTTCAGGTGGAATAGGACAGATTCGTTCAAGCCCTTGGTCATGCCACAACAAAGTACCCATGTATAGAAGCAAGTACCCATGTGTATATGTAAGTACCAGTGTATATATACATGTACTCAGGTATATGCAACTGCTCATGTATATGCACGTATTCCTGTGTGTACATATATGCAAGTACTCGTGTGTGTGTGTGTGTGTGTGTGTGTGTGTGTGTGTGTGTGTGTGTGTATAATGAACCGGCTCCGTGGGAAAGGTTTTACGGAAGCAGTTCGTAATTTCGCATACCCGCGTTCGAAACACATCTGCGTTGGTTTTTTTTAATGAAATTATATGGGTGGCGGTTGTCAGAAAGCAATGGCAAATTTTGATTTTCGCACATCCTTTACAGGCCATTTCAGTCATCACCAGCATTTTCCAGCTGCTGTTGATGTCTTGGCAAGTAGTTTGCCATTGCTTTTTGAACGACCGGTTCGCTTACCTCCGTAAGTAACCAACGCGACGCGATCCGCTGCCGAATCTCGCGCAGCTGTATTTGGTACGAGAGTATACGGGATTACGAAAAACGTCCTTAACCTCTTGGCCAGGTAGACCGGCCAATGGCAAACTACTGAATGTAAAACTTGCCCAGGAATCACAACAGCAAAAAAATGATGGGGTTTACTGCAACGTCCGTAATGTATATGCAACTAACTTTAAGAGCGACTTTTGTAAATGTATATTATACAAGTACTTATTTATAATTGAAAGGTCCCAAGTGTTTATGCAAGAACGCATGTGTATATGCAAGTACTGGCACAAACGCACACAAACGGACAGGCTAATGCACATTAAGGAAACTCCACCTAGAACAGCAGACATTTAGACAGAAAGACAGACAAAAGGAGCAATCTTTCTTGAATAACATACTGTGACATGTTGGGAGTTGGAAGCAGTACCCACCTCGACTTACCCCACAATGAAGTAACGCTATGAGGATTGGGACTAATTTCATTTGGAGGGGATGGGTCCTTTGAAGCCAAAGTGTCCCATAATAGCTCTGGAAATCTAGGGGTTTCCCAAGAATGTTAATTTCTTCCCTCCAAAATCTTCCTTCCCGAAAAGAGAAACTTATTTAGCTCGAGAGACCCCCACCTATGATCATTTTCCCTTTTAGGTGAAATGGTCACAGGAAATTTATAAAATTTAAAGTTCCCTTTTCTGAGTAACCTGGAACCTGGGAGATTACAATAGAACAGAATTTAGCTGTCTATTCGTGTTTACCCAGTCACCTGTAGTTCCAGATTGTACAATTATGTGATGTAGTTTCATTAACTAAACACACAAATAATAAAATGTTTTGTCACACCACAATGTACTTGACAGAAGAATGCAGGAAAAGTTAATTTTGTTTATTAACCCAAAAAGCTGTGGAATTAAGCCAGTGAAGCATTTATGACATATATGAAATACATCAAGACATTAGAGATAATGTTCATATTCAAATATAGAATTAAGAACTCTCATTAAATTCAGTGATGATTTCAGTCATTTGGCCACTATGCCTTTCCACTCAGTTAGCCTGCCATTGTTTCTGTAATACCCCAGATGGTACTGGAAAATTTCCCAAGAATTTAGTAAAACACATTGTCTAAACAGTCTCTACACACTGTAAGAATCAGAGGAGTTCATGACTACTCTCTGTCCATTAAAGTCCTTGATTGTTCTCATAATTATAAATTTTCACTGAGTGGAATCAAAGTATAGCAGTGATGAAATGTTGCCAAAACTTCTGCCATATTTGTAAGTAATCTGCAGTGAGGTATAAAATGATCCTAGTGATCTTAGAAATGTTTCTACACTTCAGATATAGTCAATCACCAGAATAATCATGAAACACAGATCAGTTTTGGGCACAGTTCAGTGGGGACTCATTGAGTAATCTTGGTCCTGACCACAGATTCCTGTTGCACCTTTTTATTACAGATCTGCTCTAGGTTGACAGCCATTGTACCTTATTGGGCAATGTTCTGCAACTCTGGATCATGACAATCTGCGAACACCGTCATCCTCACCTGAGGTGGATAAACATGGTGAACCTATTTATATCTAGTCAATGGATGATAATTCTCCAGCTGACAAGAATGAAAAGGGCTACAGACAGAAGGTCCAGAAGGTAGCAGATTCAGGAAGTACCTACAGTTAGAGCTACAGTGTCTCTTATTTGTACTGGCATTAGACATCAGCAATTGTAGTTGGCAGGCCCTCTTCTTCTGCACATGTACATGATGATCTGTTGACTGATGTTCTCACAGAGGACACAGACACAGTGAATGACAAGGCGAGGAGAGGAATGATGGAGAGTTAATGATAAAATGCACCCAGCATAACTGATCCTAAATAGTAATGGAACAGAACAGGATGATTGTTTTATTTTCATAATAACTCATGTTACCAATCAGTGCTGCCTCAATTGTTTTAGTCTGCCTGGTTACTTTCCTGTTTATACCTTCTCACCTCCTCTGTCATTGCCTTTACTTACTTCTTCTGACACTGGGGTGATAATCCCCTTGACAGTTTAGAAGTGCTTATGCATGGAAGCATACTATATGTTCATCCTTTACTTACTCTGTCAAACAGGGTGATGCTTTAATAAAACTACATTCCACATGTTGAATCCAAGTAATAATGTAAAGAAACATACATTAAATATTTTCACTCCAAAGTTAATATAATTAACATATAATTGGTATGAATGTGGAGGTCTATGTGAAATATTCCTTATGAGGATTTACACTGCCTCTCATTCATTAACACATATATATACAGAGTGAAAGAAAGATGAGAGGACACAATGCACTCATTCTCTCAACATCAATCTTCTTCTTTATTCGTTCACTTGAGTGCTGGGGTTGGGCTGTTAGCTTGACTGTGATTCGGTCAGAGTGCTAGATACATGGTCACAATGCGTTCGAATAATCACAGCAGTATAAATGCTGGACCAGTCATTGCTGCTAAACAGTTACACACACAATCTGTCTTCACGCCACGGACATATAAGATAAGAGGTAGAACCTTTCATTCCTCCATCTCACATTCGCGTATGTTGATGATTCGCTGTGGATTGGAACTAAGGCGACACATAGCACACAGATCATAGTTTATCCTGTACTAAACCTGCTCTGAACGCAGTCAGAAAGCTAGTAGGATTTAGACTCAAGAATAGGAAACAGTCTGGGCATAAGTGAGCCTCTTTTCACAGCCTAAGACATAGTGTTTGTACAGCAACTCTTCTGGAAACGAAAGAGAGATGGAGTCAGATATCTACACCAGTGCTGGCACAGAGTAGCCATTTTGGGACCGGGAGAAAGTTGGCGGCTATCTTCGGATAGAAGAATATATATATTCATTAGTGCCGAAACTTACACACACACACTCTCATACATAAAGCTTTACCTGACTCATAAGTATGTGAATTCAGCCATAATTTAGTCTGAAGCATTCCCATGAATCAGGCAGAGGGACATACAGATCAAATGGACTCCTACTGAAATCACATCTGGCCTCTTGGACTGTCGATCTGCATGTGCCAAATGTTAGCGTCTCTGGACCCAAAATGTTTCCGCGCGACGCGATTCTTCTAGGTTATCCAATGAATAGAGCAGGCTTCGACCACATGACCTGTCCATCACTGGGTGTCACAGCTATTATTAGAGCTGACGCTACATTCCTAGCATTCCAATGCTTCCTAGTGCGAAGGCTTTTGGAGAGAAGTGTGTTTTGTAGTTGTGCTGTGCAGAAGTGAACCAGACGGAGTGCGCAATAATGCGACACATACTGATCTCTCCCTTCGCCATAGTTAATGTGGAGACAATCTGCTAACAAACTAAAGTGAAGCTAGCAATTAGCAACGTGAAGAACATGTCGAATGGAAACGTGGAACAAACAATTTAATGAACATAACTGTATCAACAAGCATCAAACAAGTAGAGCGTATGTCTACATTGATGTTGGTGAAGACACGAGAACACTAGAGACTGGCGATGGAGAACAAGTTAAGGCTTACCTTGGGGGCGGTGAAGATGCCGGTATCCTTGTTGTAGGCCTCGCCATAGTTTATGTAAACATTGTCGAACTTCACAATCTCATTAAATTGATAGTCCCTGTCGTCGCTAACCACCGCAGAGAAGCCGACGTTTCCTGCGAACAGAAGCCACACAGGAATGTGAATAAAAGTTGCCCTATATTCTGGTATTGGTGGGACCTGACCTAATCGTCACTAACCATGTCTCCCCTGTATTCTTGTATTGGTGGGACCTGACCTAATCGTCACTGACCATGTCTCCCCTATATTCTTGTATTGGTGGGACCTGACCTAATCATCACTGACCATGTCTCCCCTATATTCTGGTATTGGTGGGACCTGACCTATCACTGACCATGTCTCCCCTATATTCTGGTATTGGTGGGACCTGACCTAATCGTCACTGAACCATGTCTCCCCTATATTCTTGTATTGGTGGGACCTGACCTAATCATCACTGACCATGTCTCCCCTATATTCTTGTATTGGTGGGAATTGACCTAATCATCACTGACCATTTCTCCCCTATATTCTGGTATTGGTGGGACCTATCAGGTCTTAGTCAGATATGACTGAGCTACCGTATGACAATAGACGGTACTACCTGCTTTCTGTCAGCGCCGAATGTTGGGCGGCGCTTACTAAACCCGACACCCCACATTGTGCCAACGGCTTCGGGCGGAAGAGCGCAATTGGGAGGGTACAAGCCTTATCCTGGTGCGAGGAAATGCAACCCAAAGACAAAATAGTCATGGCAGGGCAGACCAGGCCCTAAGCCTTGGTTGGCAGCTGGTCTAGGATCGAAGCTCCGACAGGCGGACAGTTAGAGCATTGCTTTGCTGATCCGGCAGCTTCTGCAGCTTGTCTTGTTCCAGATGTATAGGTGTCAACTTTCCTCTGGAGTGAACTAGGCAGGCCGAGAGAGGGATCATGCTGCATGGGCAACACATGGTTTCTTTATTTTAGCCCAGGCTTTGTGCTATGGAGAGGCAATAACTCCATCCCTGGTCTTAACCGGTCTCGGAATCAAAGCGAGAGGCAACTGTTACGGGTTATAAGTCCTTGTCAGTTGGCGTAGACATGGGGCGCCACGCGTTGCCTCTGACGGTGGGAGACACCTACAGGTGTCACTGATCAGCTACCGCCCGCCTCAAGCTGGGCAGCCCCCGGCCAATTGGGTGCTGATCCGCCACAGCCTGCCTGCTTCAATGGGTGCTTGGGGCTAGGACAAAATCTGAATCGCAGGCTGTAAAACCAATGCACCAGGTACTAATAAAAAGAATAATAGAAACCTCAAGCTACGGCTTGCAACCTGGAACGTAAGAACCATGTGTCCAGGATTTTCCACTGACTTGACAAATATTGACGATGTGAGAAAAACGGCTGTGATTGATGCTGAACTCAATCGTCTTAACATTGATATTGCTGGCCTGCAGGAGACTCGCCTCGCTGAGGAAGGGTCACTCAGGGAAAACAATTACACCTTTTTTTGGAAGGGTAGAGGGCAGGCAGAAAAAAGGCAACATGGTGTGGGCTTTGCAGTGAAGAATTCGCTACTGGGAATGATTGATATCCCAGCTGGAGGTAATGAAAGATTATTATCCCTGCGCTTGGCAACCTCTTGTGGATTTGCCACCATTATCACTGCATATGCACCGACACTCGCTTCCTCTGATGATGTGAAGGATACGTTCTATGAGCAGCTAGACTCTGTGATCAAAGCAGTTCCAAAATCCGACTACATTTATATGCTCGGTGATTTCAATGCTCGTGTGGGCAAGGACTCGAGTTCATGGCCAGTGTGCCTTGGAAAATACAACATCGGTCGCATGAATGATAATGGGCAAAGGCTGCTGGAGCATTGCACTAGAAATGACCTATGTATTACAAACTCCTTTTTTAAAACAAAAGAGTTGCATAAGGTCACATGGAAACATCCAAGATCCGGCCATTGGCATCAGCTGGACTTCATTATCACACGGAGACAACATCTGAACCATACATCATTAACTCGAAGTTACCACAGTGCTGACTGTGATACAGATCATTCTTTGGTTGTTGCAAGGGTTAGACTGAGACCAAAGAGAATCTACACAGCTAAACACAAATCTAGCCCCAGGATTAATATTATTAACACTCACGATCCTGGAAAGTGCTTTGAATTTCAACGGCAACTTGAAGACGCTTTCACTGATACATCAGAAAATTGTATAGTAAATGATAAATGGAGTAAACTTAAGGAAACTATTTATAAAACAGCGGTAGGGGTTTACGGCACTGTGGATCATAAGAGGCAGGACTGGTTTGCGGCAAACAGCCAGATACTGCAGCCCTTGATTGATAAAAAGAAGATAGCTCTCTTAAGAAACAAGGAAAGACCAACGCGTAACACTCTGAGTGAGCTGAAGCAAGCAAGGAAGGATGTGCAAAAGGCTGCCAGGCAGTGTGCGAATGACTATTGGATCAAGTTATGTGAGTCCATTCAAATCGCAAGTGATAAGGGAAACATCAGAAGCATGTATGAAGGGATAAAGAAAGCCTGTGGTCCAATGATCAAAAGAAGTGCACCGCTGAAAACCTTGACTGGAGAAATCATCACTGATAAGAAACAGCAGATGGATAGATGGGTCGAGCACTATTTAGAGCTTTACTCAAGTGAGACCAAGCTAGCGGATGATGCCCTCAACGCCATAGAGGCCCTGCCAACTCTTGACCACCTGGACACACTTCCCACCATAACAGAAGTTAAGTGTGCTATAAATGAACTTGCATCTGGCAAGGCTCCAGGTAAGGATAGGATTCCAATAGAGGTAATCAGGTGTGGGCAAGACACACTCACTTTACAGATCCACCAGCTAATAGAGCTATGCTGGCGAGAAGGACAAGTCCCACAGGATTTCAAAGATTCAAACATCATAACGCTGTACAAGAACAAGGGCGATCGGAGCGACTGTAACAACTATAGGGGTATCTCACTTCTGTGTATTGTTGGGAAAGTATTTGCCAGAATTGTTCTGCGCAGACTTCAAGTCCTGGGAGATCAAGTCTACCCCGAATCACAGTGCGGCTTCCGTCAGAACCGGTCTACCATTGATATGATATTCTCATTGCGACAGATGCAAGAAAAATGCCGGGAACAAAATCAGCCACTGTTTATTGCCTTCATCGACCTCACAAAGGCATTCGATTTGGTCAGTCGTGAGGGTCTGTTCAAAGCACTAAAGAAGATTGGCTGCCCACCAACTCTTCTGTCCATTGTGGAATCGTTCCACACAGGCATGAAGGGTATAATCAAGTTTGATGGCTCAATTTCAGAAGAGTTTGAAATCAAGAGTGGAGTTAAGCAAGGTTGTGTACTATCCCCCACCCTCTTTGTAATATACTTTTCACTTCTACTGAAATATGCCTTTCGTGATCAGAATGACGGTATATACATTCACTCACGCTCAGATGGTGGCCTCTATAATGCTCAGAGATTGAAGGCCAAGACCAAAATTAGGAGGGTACTAATCAGAGAGTTGCTTTTTGCGGATGATGCTGCGATTACGACCCACTCTGAGGAAGAATTACAACATCTACTATCTGCATTCTCCAATGCTTGTTCTGAATTTGGTTTAACAATTAACAAAAAGAAGACACAGATTATGTCACAAGGTGCACATGGTGTACCATCAATCTTTATTGACGACGCCGAACTGGAGATAGTAGACCATTTTACATATCTAGGATCAGAGGTAAATAGCAAATTATCCCTCGATCAGGAAATCAACATCAGGATTGGCAAGGCAGCAACAACAATGAACATGTTAGCAAAAAGAGTCTGGGAGAACAGGAAGCTTACTGCCAAAACAAAAGTCCTCGTCTACCAAGCCTGTGTCCTTAGTACTCTTCTTTATGGCAGTGAAACCTGGACAACTTACTCACGCCAAGAGAAACGTTTAAACAGCTTTCATATGCGGTGTCTGCGAAGAATACTTGGTATTAAGTGGCAAGACAAAATCACAAATACTGAAGTATTGGAAAGATCCGGTTGTGTGACGGTGTATTCCATGCTCAGTCTTCGTAGACTTAGATGGATAGGACATGTTAGGAGGATGGATGATGGTAGAATACCAAATGACATCTTTTTTGGTGAATTACAGACGGGTAGGAGATCTCAGGGTCGGCCTCTACTACGATACAAAGATGTGTGTAAGCGGGACATGATTGATACAGGCATTGATAATGCACATTGGGAGCAAGTCGCCGCTGAACGTGTTGCATGGAGGGCAACTATCAGAAATGGAATAAAGACAAAGGAGAAAATGATTGCAGATAAAGCACACACAGAGCGTGAGAGACGTAAGATGGTGCAAAATGGTGGAAATGACCATGTTTTCACATGCGTCTACTGTGGGCAAACATTTGCAGCAAGAATTGGCCTTACCAGCCACACTCGCCACCGCCATGGGTCGTAGTTATTAAGCCTTTTTGAAGCACAATGTACCAAACTATCGTCTGTCAAGATGGAAAGGTGACAATGAATGAAAATGGTGGGACCTGACCTAATCATCACTGACCATGTCTCCCCTATATTCTGGTATTGGTGGGAGCTGACCTAATCGTCACTGACCATGTCATGAGCGAGGTCGGACGGGGGTTCGATACGGGGACTCGTCGCTCGCTACGGGAGAAAAAGACTGACCACCTAACCCCTGTAGACTCTGGCAAACACTTCACACACCCTACAGGTTCCTGCAAGGGACTAGGTTTGGTGTTTTTTACAAAAGCATTGTGACTTCTGTTCAGGTGTACCCAATTACAGTTGCTAATGTTCAGGTGAACCTAAGTATCGTTTCGTCTGTTCAAGTGTACTCAAGTATCGCATCATCTGGGTGAGTCTCCGTTGCGAAGTAGTCTCCGTTGCGAAGTGGTCAAGCCGTTTGGCTCGGGCTCCGAAGGTTGTGGGTTCGATTCCGGACCGCGTCTTTCGGTTCACGAGTTTAAATTTTCGGAGACTCCTGTGCGTCGTCGTTAAAGCCACAGAGTTCGTGCTTTGTGCGACGCTTTCCGTGCTGCGGAAAGAGACCGAGCCACATGGGATAAAACCCGGTGCGATGAAGTCGACCCTGTCGACTTTTAAGCGACGTTTTAATCGTGTCTTCTGTTCAGGTGTAAACAAGTATCATGTCTTCTGTTCAGGGTAACCAAGTATCATGTCTTCTGTTCAGGTATACCCACGTATCATGTCGTCTGCTCATGTGTATGAAAGTATCATGGCATCTGATCATGTGTACAAAAGTATCATGTCTTCTGTTCAGGTGTACACAAGTACCCTGTCACCTGTTCAGGTATACCCAAGTATCGTGTGGTCTGTTCAGATGTACCCAAATATCGTGACGTCTCTTCATGTGTACCCAAGTATTATGTCTTTTGATCAGGTCTAACCAGGTATCATGTCTTATGTTCAGGTGTTAAGCAAGGTTGTGTACTACCCCCCACCCTCTTTGGAATATACTTTTCACTTCTACTGAAATATTCCTTTCGTGATCAGGATGCCGGTATATACATTGACTCACGCTCAGATGGCGGCCTCTATAATGCTAAGAGATTGAAGACCAAGACCAACATTAGGAGGGTAATAATCAGAGAGTTGCTTTTTGCGAATATGCTGCAATTACGACCCACTCTGAGGAAGAATTACATATACTATCTGCATTCTCCAATGTTTGCTCAATTAACAAAAGGAAGACACAGATTATGTCACAAGGTGCACATGGGGTACTATCAATCTTTATTGACGACGCCGAACTGGAGATAGTAGACCGTTTTACATATCTAGGATCAGAGGTAAATAGTAAATTATGCCTTGATCGGGAAATCAACATCGGGATTGGTAAGGCAGCAACAACAATGAATATGCTAGCATAATGAGTCTGGGAGAACAGGAAACTTACTGCCAAAACAAAAGTCCTCGTCTACCAAGCCTGTGTCCTTAGTACTCTTCTTTATGGCAGTGAAACCTGGACAACTTACTCACACCAAGAGAGGCGTTTAAACAGCTTTCATATGCGGTGTCTGCGAAGAATACTTGGTATTAAGTGACAAGACAAAATCACAAAAACTGAAGTATTGGAAAGATCAGGTTGTGTGACGGTGTATTCCATGCTCAGTCTTCGTAGACTTAGATGGATAGGACACGTTAGGAGGATGGATGATGGTAGAATACCAAAGGACATCTTTTTTTGGCGAATTACAGATGTGAAGGGGATCTCGGGGTCGGCCTCAACTACGATACAAAGATATGTGTAAGCGGGACATAATTGATGCAGGCATTGATAATTTACATTGGGAGCAAGTCGCCGCTGAACGTGTTGCATGGAGGGCAACTATCAGAAATGGAATAAAGACAAAGGAGAAAATGATTGCATATAAAGCACACACAGAGCGTGAGAGACGTAAGATGGTGGATGATGGTGGAAATTACCATGTTTTCACATGCAACCTCTGTGGACAAACATTTGCAGCACGAAATAGCTTTATCAGCCACACTCGCCACCGCCATGGGTCGTAGTTATTAAGCCTTTTTGAAGCACAATGTACCAAACTATCGTCTGTCAAAACGGAAAAGTGTCAATGTTAATGACATCAATGAGTTGCGAAATCAACGCATATGGACATCCCACATATAAATCATCCATATAAATTTCCCAGTTGCATCATTCGGGGTGGTTGAACACGCAATTGATGTTACACCTACTGCTACATCATTAGGCAACCTCAATGTGAGGGCTGATCATGCCTCTTTGCAATGTTGTCAGCCTGTCTGACCTCCTATGCACCCCTATGCAATCGTTGACAGGGTGTCTTCCGTTTCAGTGAGGCCCATCACATCCAAATGTAAATATTAATACCAATGTTACATAATAATATCAACCCTTGTTATCCAGGGTCAGCACCAAACACAACCTATCACCCTATGGCAAATTACACTACAATTGTGACATTGACTGTTGCGCACATTAGCAACTGAATAGGTAGGTAGGTAGGTAGGTAGGTAGGTAGGTAAATAGATAGTTGGACAGACAGACAGACAGACAGACAGACAGACAGACAGACAGACAGACAGACAGACAGACACTGGCTGACAAGCTCGCTGGTATGGCTAATGTGAAGGGCGGACGCGCCATGGACGAGGCTGACATTCTGAATGCTCTACGAGAAGTAAAACTTTTGCGAGAACCAAGTGATGACTGTGAATCTACAACCATGGTAGGGCTGCAAGAACAGCAAGTTAAAAGAGGTGTGGCCAAACAAGAACACTACGCAGGCAGCCAAAGAAGATTGACAAACCAACATAGAACTGATGTCGTTATCCGCTATACGCTGCAGGATTTGCTGAGGAAGGGATCCGAGCACTTATGGACTGAATGGTTCGATGTGCAATGAGGATGATCTGTCGACTAACTAACTAACTAACTATATTTTTCCGCTAACCAATTACCCGCGAGGAGACATGCTGATATCCCAGCTCACTCATGAAGTTATCCTATGTATTTTTTTTTTCCTATGCTGCACGGGCTGAACTCCTGTAATTTCTCCTTGTGTACCCTTTCTATCATCTCCACGTTCCTGTTGTTTGATTTGCAATGTCTTTCGTAATTTCTGTAGCAGCTTAATTTCTGCTGGTTAGGCTACCACACAAATCCAACTCCCGGGATCCACCACGGGTATACACAAACTTGAGTCTGCTGGGTGTAATCCATGCCTTCTGTCGGAAACTCCTATAAGGTGCTGGTCATATTTGAAGGCCCTGTGTGATCTCGTAGGCTAAAATTTGCTTGATTTGGAAATCATGTTGTTATGTTGTATGTTGTTTGTCCATCAAGAATGATGATGACCATTCAATTCATCCAGTGGGGTTGAAGGTAAGGATCCGTGAGTTCTAAGATGGCTGATAAGGCCTATTTTGGTTCGAAATGTTCTTTGACAATGTGGACAAAGAATGTTTGACGTTTCTGGAGGAGGATTTTCTGCAGTGGTTTTTCTGTTCTGTCTTTTCTTCACAGCTCTTGCAGTCCTGGTTGCCTCACAAGTGACTGCACCCTTGTGTAATGATGCACGCCACGAATTTCGGTCTCTGGCTGCAATCTCCCGGGTGTCATGATGAATTCCAAAAGCATTCAGTGAGTTTTTCAGAGTGTGTATAAAGCGAAAGTAATAATTTGTACAGTCATCTAAGACTTCTACCACTACAAAAGCGCTTCCTTTTCAACAAAGCCAAATTAGTGAATAAAATTATATCTCAAAATGCCCCAGAGTATCTTCTGCCGCTGATTCAATCTAATGCAATGAACAGCAAGCACCTAAATTTGTTACATGTCTCAAAGCCTAGATTGGACCTATACAAAACATGTTTTGTCTATTCTGGTGCTCACTTATGGAATCATCTGCCTCCAGATCTGAAAACTCCAATGAGTCCCTACACATTTAACCGAAAACTCTTTCAATACTTAATCCATACCGACTATATGCCACCATAATTCATTTACTGGTATAATTGTTCAGTATAATTGTTCATTATAATTGTTCACTATATATGTGTGTGCGTGTGGGAGCGAGAGAGAGAGAGAGAGAGAGAGAGAGAGAGAGAGAGAGAGAGAGAGAGAGAGAGAGAGAGAGAGTGGGTGTCAGAGAGAGGGAGAGAGTGAATGCGTGTGTGCATGCGTGTGTGTGGAGAGAGTGATTGAGCGAGAAATGGTGGGGGAATGTGTCAGTGCATGCATTCGTACGTGTATGTGTGAGAGTGAGTGAGGGAGTGTGTGCGTGCGTGCATGCGTTCATGTGTACGTGTATGTGTGAGAGAGTGTGATTGAGAGAGTGAGTGTGTGTGTGTGTGTAGGATTGTGTGTTAGAGAGTGAGACAGTGGGAGAGTTGATGTGTTAGTGTGTGTGTGTGAGCGCGCGCGCGCATGCGTGTGAGTGTGTGTATACGAAAGAATACAGAGAGAGAGAGAGAGAGAGAGAGAGAGAAGAGAGAGAGAGAGCTGAGCAGATGCATGTCATGTAACACGCATGTTATGTAACACGCGAATCCATATGTTTGTGTATTCTCATCTGTCATATTATCAGTTAAATACCAATTGATTATCATGCATAATATAAACTCATGTTCATTACTGTAGTTTGAGTGAGAGAGTCAGTGAGTGTGAATGAGAGACAGAACGAGTGAGCGTGAGAGTGAAAGAATGAGCGGGAGAGTGAATGTGTGTGTGTGTGTGTGTGTGTGTGTGTGTGAGAGAGAGAGAGAGAGAGAGAGAGAGAGAGAGAAGACAGACAGAGAGAGAGAGAGAGAGAGAGAGAGAGAGAGAGAGAGAGAGAGAGAGAGAGAGAGAGAGAGAGAGAGAGCATCACTATTTTTACGTCACATACATTTTATGTACACATTTTTCTCCATGTTTAACATTTTTATGAGACTGCTCATGACAAGTGTCAGTGTATGTGTGTGAGTAAAGTGTGGGAGTTTTTTCATACTAGTTTCAATACTAACGTGAGACATTTTGTATGTGTCTAGATGTGAGGAAGTGTGACTGTATGTGGAGGATGTGTGTGAGTGTGGGGATAAGTGTGGGTGGGGGTGCGTGGGTGGGGGTATGCGTTTGGATGGGTTGGGGTATGTGGGTTTTGGTGGGTAGTGGTATTTGTGGGTGTTGGTGGGATGTGTGGATGGATGTGTGGGGGTGAAAGTAGGGGTGTTGGAATGGGTGTGGGGGATGTGTGTATGGGTGGAGGATATGTGTATGGGACGGATGCGGGGGATGTGTGTTTATGTGGGTGGAGATGTGTGGATGGTTTGAGGAAGTATGTGTGGGAGGCGGGGTTGTGTGGATAGGGGATTGTGTTGGGTGGATTGGGGATGCAAGGGCGGGTGGGGAGATGTGTATGGTGTGTGGGTTTGAGATATGTGTGCGGTGTGTTGGTGGGGGATGTGTGAATGATGTGTGGGTGGAGGGTATGTTTGTGGTGGTATGGGTGGAGGATAGTGTGTGGTGTGGGGGATGTGTGTGATGGGTGCGGGGAATGTGCGTATGGGTGGGGTATATGTGTGGGTGAGTAGGGGATTGTGGTTGTTGGTTGAAGTATGCGGGGGTGTGTGGGTGGGAGATGTGTGTGTGGATGGGGAATGTGTGGGTGGGGGTGTGTGAGTGGCTTAGGGATGTGTAGGTGGGTAAGGGAGTTGTATGTGTCGGGGTGGGATGTGTGAGTGGGTGGAGGATGTGTGTGGGTAGGGGTATTGTGATCGAGAGATGTTTGGTTGGGGGTGGGTGGGTGGGGGTGTGTGAGTGCGTAGTGGAGGATGTATGCGTGAGTGAGTGTGTTTGGTGGACGGGTAGGGAATGCGTGTGTGGGTGGGGAGAGGTGTGTGGTGTGTTGGTTGGGGATATTGTGTGAGTGAGGTATGTGTGTGTGGGTGGGGGATTTTTGTGGTGTGTGAGTGGGGGTATGTGGGGTGGATGGGTAAGGGTATCTGTGTGGGTGTGGGTGGGAATATTGTGTGGTATCTGGGTGGGGGATATGTGTGTGGTGTGTAAGTGGGGATGTGTTGGTGAGGGATATATGTGTGTGTGGTGCGTGGGTTGGGAATAGTGCGTGGTAGGGGGTGTATGTGATGTGCGGGTGGGGGATTGCGTGGTGGGGGTTTAGGTTAAGGCATGTGTGGGTGGGTGGAAGTTGTATATGTGGGTGGTGGGGTGTGTGTGTGTGGATTGGGGATGTATGGGTGGTTAGGGAGGTGTGTGTGTGGGTGGGGGGGGGGGGTAGGGACATGTCAGTTGGTGGGGATGTGTGTATGGTTTGGGGATGTGTGAGTGAATGTGCGATGTGTGGGTTGGTGGGGGATTGTGTGCATGGGTGGGGAATATGTTGTCGATGGAGATGTGGCTAAGGGATGGGTGGTTTGAGGTGTGGGTGGGGAGAGGATGTGTGGGTTAAGATGTGGATGGGCGTGGGATGTGTGGGTTGGTGGGGGAATGTTTGTGGGTGGCGAGTGTGTTTTGGTTGGGGGATCAGGTGAGGGCAGTGTGGGGGGGGATGGGTCGGTTGGTGGGGTATGTATGTGTCCTTGGTGTGCGTGTGTGTGGGTAGGTGGGGGTGTTTATGTGTCCCTTGGTGCGCGTGTGTGTGGGTAAGTGGGGTTGTGTGGGTGGGGTGATGTATGGATAGGTGGGAGATGGGCTTCATAACATGGTAATTAGCCTTGTTTATGTTTACAACATTCATTTCACAATGTTTATTTTTCTTCCTATGTAAATGTATAATGCTCTTGATGAACGAAAGACGAGTGATTGAAAGGGCCGAATGTAAGACGGGCCTGCGCGCCCAATTTGTGACCCTAATAAAGTTGATTTGATTTGATTTGATTTGATTTCCTCTGGCCGCCTTGGGAGCATTTACCACAACGCAACTCGCTGTAAAAAATTCGTTTAGGGAGCCTGTGATCTGGCATGCGAGTCAAGTGACCAGCCCAGCGAATCAGATTCTTCATTAGTAGAGTGTGTATACTGGGCATAGACGCTCGTTCTAGGACTTCAGTGTCTGGGATCTTGTCTTGCCATTTAATCTTCAGTAACTTCCTAAGGCAGACTGTGTGGAAGTGGTTTAATTTCCTAGCGTGTCGCTGATAAACAGTCCAGGTTTCACAAGCATATAGTGGATAATACAACTGTTTTGTAGACTTTCAGCTTTGTTTGCAGGTTTATTCCATTTCTGTCCCATACATTCTTGAACAGTCTGCCAAAGGCCGCACTGGCCTTGGAGATTCTTGCATTCACTTCATCATCAATTGTGGCAGCTTGTGACACAGTGCTGCCAAGATAGGTGAATTTGTCCACAACACTTAGACTATGACCATTCACTTTGATATTCGGCACAATGGGATTATTCCCTGGAGTTGGCTGGTACATAACTACAGTCTTCTCCAAATTGATATTAAGCCCAATGTTGGCACAGGCATGTGTGACAAAACCGCGATCATCTGTCTGGGGTCGTCGGGATCCCGTACTATTTTGGCGCGTCATCGGGGACTTTCCCAGTTATAAATAGACTGAGGGAAGCCGATAGGTATTTTCCATCTAGAATCATCTCGAATAACCGGTATTTGACTGTACCGGGTTGCCGGGTGCTTCACCAAATTCCCGTGTAGAGAGATCTAGAAATTCTAGGCGTGGAACGAATGTTATCCGAGAAGTTGACTTTTCTCCAGGAGCACTCGATCCTCGTGCGCATGAGTTGGCACGTGGGTGGAATGCGGCTAGAATCGTCATTCACTTCCAAACTCTCACGGAGAGAAGACGCAGGGCTCTGTTAAGCCATTTGTACAGCGTCTACACTCAACCATGTTGCGGCTAACTGTTATTACAATGCGGCAGATGGGCCCTTGAACAGTATTGGTAGCTGACTGGAGGCTGGTTCGAATTATTCAGGTATTTACTTGGTTAATAAATTTACCTTTGTAATTGTTCACATAATCGCAATCGTTCTAACCTCATTAAATATGCGAGTGTCTTTGCATTACTAATGCGGAAGCGATCGATAACGCCGCTGAAATCTAGGCCGTGTTACATTTGTTTACAAACGTGTGTAGTGAACTACCGGCTGGAAATTTAGGCCTGTGATATTGGCGATTTGTGTTCAAATAGTATTTACCATGTGTAGCAAATTGGTGCATATACTATGTGGCTGTTTTAGAATAGAACATAGTTAATTGTGCATAATATGAACCTAGACTTATGTCAGTCAATTACTGAAGCAAGAAAGAACTGTTAGATTGCAAGGTGAGTTGATAGGTGGAGATTCAGACAGTGTTGTGCTTAGCTGCTAAGTAAGGAGAGAACTTAGTTCTATACCACAGTGAATGATGTAACTATTGTGTAATAACTTAATAGTGAATTCATTGTGTGGGACACTGGAATTCTGTGAGAAGGTAAGTCTTCAGTGATGATATATATATATATATATATATATATATATATATATATATATATATATATATATATATATATATATATATATATATATATATATATATATATATATGATGTGGCATTATGTATATATATTAAGTCATGTATGTGATACTTCTTGGAGCGATACCGAACGCCGAGTGGGTCGACGCGTGATAACCATGAGTACCGTCGTGATGTACATTTGCGTTCTTGATTTTTATCTTAGCTATCCTGTTCTTTCATACTGGCACTAGTGCGAGCGAGTGCTGATGTGCTAGGTGGTATGGAGGGACGAAAGGAGGTTGTATTAGACACGGGGACATATGGGATATGGGGGATCTGAAAGCAAGTTATGAAAGTATGGTGCTGGCAGACCAGACCAGTTGTGAAGTTCGGTCCAGGCCAAGGCTACTCCAGTTGGAAGGGCAGAGCTGGAACATAACCCTTGGAACATGTGGGGAACATGTTTTACCAAGAAGGCTTCTTGACTCTAGGGAAGAGTCTGTTAAGAAGAGTTTTGCTATAAGGGTGGACAGGATGTCCCACCAGCAGAACGGAGAGTGTATATACTGGATGTGATCATGTATTATCCCTATATCCCGAGGGATGGTACAATGATCAATATTATGTTTACTATTGAATATGTCCAATGTAAGGAAGGAGTCCAGGGACTCTTCACCTTAATGTTTAGTTCTGTTAATTTTAGAACTATGATAAAGGCTTACTATAACTAGTGACGTTAGCGACAACTGGTAGATGATTAGGGATAGGTGAGACATACGATCAGACTCGTCATTCTGATTACTTGCTCTATTTGACGGGCTGTTCTTTGTGGCCAGCTGACATTGATAGAAACCCATGCTTTACTACTCTCAATATAGAGATAATGCTTTAGTTATTTGCATAACTAATTAGCATGACTGAAGGTTGAGTAGGCAGTGGTAGGATGCATGTGGACCAATGTTTGGGCCAGTATACTCTCACCGATCGCTCTTCCTTTCAGGAGTTTGCCTGTTGAGGAACCAGTCAACTACACTTGTCGTTTGCCGGAAACCACTTCGTGTAACACAGCGAAGGGTTGAATTCTTTACTTACCTCGCCTGACTACACCACACCATGTGCCAGGGTGAATCATCATGAGTGGATGTTATCATCAATTGATTCCGGTGCCCTGAAGGTGCACGTGTGGGATGTGATGGTTTGTGTTGTTTTTCTGACTTAGAAGATACTCTGTTTCAGAAAGGAGAAGTTCAGTCACCTGAGCAATCATGCTCTATGATCAGAGACACCAGACGGTATACGTCTAGTAAGGTTCCGCCTAAACGTGGAAAAGATTAATTTATAAACTGGGACTGTTCCTACGACAGCTTTAGTGGCAGGTCATGATGAGACCTACACCAGCTACCGTATAGAGACTTAATACCAGTGTTATAAGGTAATGGACAACTAATTCTTGTCCAGACTGAACAATGTTATCTCCGGATGAAATAGAAGTGTTATTAGAAGGGTGACCTTAGTTTAGAAAATGAACTGTGTTTTCTCGTAGGACTCAGTGACTTATCGGCAGAACTATCTGATTACCCGACCAGGGGTAATGTACTGTGATTTAGTGACCATTAGATTGATCAATGGCTTATTACCCGACCAGGGGTAATGTACTATGATTGAGGGACCATTAGATTGGTCAGTGACTTATTATCCAACCAGGGTAATGTACAACTGAGGGACCATTAGATTGGTCAATGGCTACATACATTCATTGAACTTCAAGAGTAACTGGGGTCAAGTCCAGGAGGATTGTCTCCCAGCTAGGCTGTTTACCAAGAACTGTTTATTAATTTAGCAGTGACTCCGTAGGAGGTGATGAAGGTGCAGTTGGTCCAGTTGAGTGAGGTCCAGGGGTAACTCTCTTGTTGTCGATCCAAGCTCTGGGGACGGAGTGGTCTCCAAGGTTCTAGTCATCTCACTGGAAGGAAGCCGGGTGAGTGGCGGACCGACTGGACGGGACATCTGCATCCAATCTACTTCTCAGCCTGATGATGAATTAACCATATCTCTGATTCTGTCTCTACTCTATCCTCTATTTGTGTAAATAGATTATTCTATCAGGATGTTCATTTCAGTTCTTTATTCTCAAGGGTAGAATAAACTTTATGTATGTTGACTTACTCTTTGTATAATTATTGAATGTGGTCTCGGACGATGCCTAAGTGTTCATTGTTCCAAGGGAGTAGGTAGTTAGTGGGGGTCTAGAATCTGGAGGGGCTTGTAGACATATTTAACTAATACGAGGTCAACCACAGAGTAAATTGTGTATCTACCTGTCCAACCCCTGGGGTTAGAATACACGGGAGTGCTAGAGACACCTCGGGTGTGGTTAACTCTCACTACCCAAGGCGATCTTGTCACAATGAGAAAGCTGAAGCATTATGTTGCATATCCGCCTATAAGTTGGCGTATAGAGCGCAATCATCAGCAAACAGGAATTCTCTGACGGTATCGCTGTTAGTTTTGGTTTTAACTTTCAGCCTTCTGAGATTGAATAATTTTTCCTCCATGCGGTAGTTGATGTCTATTCCAATGTCGTCGTTCTCGAAGGCATTCGTCAGCATAGCTGAAAACATGAGGCTGAACAGTGTTGGTGCCAGGACACATCCTTGCTTCACTCCATTGGTGACAGGAAAGGGCTCAGATAGTTCACCGTTTTCCTGTACTCTTGCCTGCATGCCATCATGAAATAGCCGCACTATTTGGACAAACTTTCGTGGACAGCCATATTTTGCCATAATCTTCCACAGTCCGTCTCTGCTGACTGTATCAAAAGCCTTGGTAAGGTCAATGAAAGTGGAGAACATTTCACAGTTCTGTTCCTGACATTTCTCTTGCAGCTGCCTTGCAGCGAACATCATGTCAACAGTTCCACGTTCTTTTCTGAAGCCACATTGACTCTCAGGAAGAAGACCTTGATCAAGATGGGCCGTGAGGCGATTGAGAAGATTTCTGGCGAGTATCTTCCCTGCATTTGAAAGCAAGGAGATGCCTCGGTGGTTGTCACAGGATTGACGGTTTCCTTTACGTTTGTAAACGCATCCTTGAAATCTTGTGGCATGGTCTCGTTCACCCATATGTTTGTAAAGACTTGGTGAAGCTGCTCTGTTAGGACCTGCCCACCTGCCTTGTATATCTCTGCCGGGATGGAGTCCGGACCAGGTGCCTTGCCGCTGGAGAGTTGCTGGATGGCTTTGTTTACTTCCACTATGGTTGGCAGGTCATCAAGTGCATCATTGATGGGAACTTGAGGAAGGCAGTTGATGGTTTCATCATCGAAGAAGGAAGTTGCATTTAAAATGTTGCTGAAATGTTCTGCCCAGCGCTGAAGGATGTCTTTCTTATCGGTGACCAATGTTCCCCATCTGCACTGAGGAGAGGATCTGTGCCTGGTGATGTAGGACAATAGACAGCTTTCAGTGAGTCGTAGAAGTTTTTCATATCATGTCTGTCAAAGCCCTGAATTTCATCAGCTTTGCTGCTCAGCCAGGATTCCCGCATGCGCCGAAGTTTCTGCTGGACTACTCTCTGAATGTTCTCGAAGGCATCTTTTTTCGATGTTGATTTCGGGTGATATATGGTGTTGGATGAAGAATGACTTGCGCGATGAATTGGATTAAAGTGAGGAAGAGTTGCGCAATTCGTCGACCTCACTCTCTCGTCTGAGTCCATCTGAATCCAGTGGCAGGACAAGTCAAGACGACTGGAGACGAATACAGGTGCAGTGGATGACCAGGGCACTCTACGTGCCTTGTCGTGCTCATTACGTTCCACAACGCTTTGCAGGTAAACGCCGTCTTGTCCGTTGAATCATGAATGATTTCTTCCGCGCAGTCTGCCGGATCCTGTCTTCACATGCTGGGTAGGCATACCCTAGTTTACCTCTTGATTTGACACCAAATCGGCTACCCACGCTTGGTTTAGCCAGCCTCTCACAGCTGTTGCCCGGGGGTGGAAATCAACACAGAACATGACAGGTGGTCACTTCTCTGAACCCCAAATCGGTCCATTTTGTTTCCGAAACCGCCGTGAATGCAGTGAATGCAGTGAAGAAAGTATAGAAGAATTTAATATTGACATGGAGCTTGCTTTGAAGAAATGTAAAAAAATCAGAAATAAATATTATAATGGGTGATTTCAACGCAAAAGTGGGAAATCAAGGCGATGGATGCAGTGTGGGCAACCATGGTTTGGGAGAGAGAAACGAAAGAGGATACAGACTTGTAGAATGGGCAAAAGAACAAGAAATGGTTGTAGGAAACACCTGGTTTAAACAGCATCCTAGAAGAATATGGACATGGAAGAGTCCAGACAGCAGGATTAAAAATCAGATAGGTTACATCCTGATTAGCAAAAGGTTTCGAAATGCGCTAATAGTCGTAAAAACAGTTCCCAATGCTGTTATAGTGATCACATATTAATTACAGGCAGAATGAGGGTAAAGTTAAAGAAAATCAAGTATACAACCAGAAACACTAAATATGATTTGTGCAAATTGAAAACTGACAAAGAAATACGAGACTATTTTAACATAGAAGTAAAGAACAAATCTGATATATTGTCTGATCTAGAGATCCTATTTCAAGATGTAGATGATCAATGGGAAATGTTAAAGCCTTCAATCAGTTTATCTGCAGAAAAAACTATTCCAGAATTAAAGAAACTGGGTCGTCAGACATGGATGACTGAAGAAATTTTAGAGCAAATGGAAACAAGAAGACAAAACAAAAATAGTCCTGCCAAATATAAAGAAAATCACAGAAAAGTCAGAACATTATGTTAGGAGGCAAAAGGAGCATGGCTAGAGAAAATATGCATAGAAATTGAAACACAACACAACAGTAATAATACCAAACTAATGCACAAAGTAATTCAGGATAATAGTATAGTAGGAGGTTTATGCCCCCCCCCCCCCCCCCCATATGGGGATCCGGATCCCCAATTTTTCCTTATATAAGCTATATGTGACGTCATCAGATCCCCCCGAACTTGGATCCCCATTTTCAAGGGGGATCCAAAGGGGACATAACTTATTTCTGGTCTTATGACATCCGTTTTTGTTGTGTGATTTAAAGATGGCGGCTATTGTTGTTATTTCTGGTCTCTTTTTTGTTGTGTGATTTAAAGATGGCGGCTATTGTTAGTTGTAGTAGTGGATTGTGGGTGAAGATTACAAGATGTGGTGAGGTGGAGGAAATTTAAAAAAGGCTCTTCATTGTTAAGCGGTAGAGTTCGGTGGATTCGTAGTTGTCGAGTTGTCTATCAGGTGAACAGGTGTGTGTCCGTGGGTGGGTGATCGGGTGTGGTGCGGGCGGGGCGAGGGAAGCGGGTGGGTGTATCGGTTGTGTGTGTGCGGGCGGGGCAGGTTCAAGTGTCAATAAAATATGTGACGTGGATGGATAGGTGTTTATTATTAGTCATGGAACTTAGATGGAAACATCCTTTTACAGTTTTGATTGCGGGGCCAACGGGGAGTGGAAAATCCGTCTTTGTGCAAAAGTTTCTGGCTCATCTTCCAGTCGTTTTGATCTTGCTGCTCTGTTCCATTGTCCCGCTGTTCCATTGTATGTATATATTACATGTATTTGGGATATTGTTCTTTTATTCTTTTGTCCACGTGTATGTATCAATTGTTTTACATGTAAAATTGAGTCAACAATCTCTCACCACCCAGAACGACATGAAAACCAGGAAAACAAGAAAGAGGAAAATACAAGAACAACATAAAAAAGAAATATGAAAACAAGACAGCTGACATCCCAACAAACTACAAAAGAAAAAACCAGCAAACGCAGTTTAATCATGGTTGTTTTATTTTTATTTTCATAAATCTTGAAAAGTGGTATTATATCCCCACAAAACATATTCATAAGACAAGTGATATTATGTTCACACAAATCATATTCATTATAAAATTTACAAACAGATCACACAAAACATATTCGTGATAAAATTTAAATACAATTCACAGAAACATAAAATTATTCCTTGATTCAAACATAAAATTATTCATAAGACAACTGTCATTGTGTCTTACAGCGACAACCGTGAACATACACATATGTTATTAATAGAAAATATGTACACTAACATTAGGATTCTCTGAAATATGTGACCGGGAAAGGTCTTGAAAACAAGATGTATTATATGTCTAATGGTGAGGTGGTGACGTTGTCTTTGTGCACCTGGCGTTTTATATAAAAATAGGATAGTGATTGTCTATGTTGTTCGTATGTGTAAACAGAGGAAGCCTGTGTTTTGAAGCCTACGTTTTTCCCACCAGCTGCTGTCTTTGTGTTGAGTACGTCTAAGAAGGTGTCTCTGTCTAGGTGGGTATTGTGTTGTTTGGTGAGTCCTTTCGTGCTGGTCTTGTTATTCTTTCCAAAGCAGTGGTAAGTCTTGCTGCACAGGGAGATCATCCCTGACCCCTCGTACTCTAATTTAAACAAACCAGGGGTTCTTTTGTCGTATACTTTCTTACCTTTACACTGGTCACAGTCTGGTACACTACCTCTGCTACTAATAAAATGCTGTTTATGGGTAAAACTCTGCCCGAAGATGGGGTCTAACTACTGCTGCTAGGGTCGGCTTACTAAGGGCTAAATAGAGACTATCTGTGTCCATCTCACACAGTTGGAAATCCTTCCTATCTACAAACCTATCCAAAAAATCATAATAAAACTGTAACATGCGCAGCTTGGCGTGTTGGTAGACGAAATAACCTATTTGGAGGGGGAGATCCCAGGTCGTCTTCTTCTTTAGCATTTCTACTTCATATATATCCTCTGACAGCATGGTCATCTTTTTGAATAGTGGTTCATTGATTAATTTTGCCGTATCAGCCCCACGACAATACGAAACGTTGGTATGCTTGGCCTTGTTGGTTAGTGTCTTCCCATAGGCTGCGTTACCCAACAGTTTCATCGTCTCTGCCTTAATGGTACTGTCAGTAACACTGTCACCTTCACGTCTCGCATCAGATACTGTATCCCCAAACTTTTGAAAGCAACGCACAGGTTGATATTCAATCACCTGGTAAATCTTTGTAACAACTAGATCATGTGTCAGATACCATTTTAACAATGGTGTGGCCAACAAGATCTTTTCCCCAATATAACTGCCTATCAGAGTCCGACGAGGGGTAGTCAAAGGTTTATGTGACTCGGCGTATTGCCGCGTAAAGACACCAATGTCGGCTCTAGACAATTCTGTGTTCTTAAAAATAGGCGTCATCTCTGAGAATCGCTCTTTAAACTCGTCTGGCACATGAATGTCACACTCGACTAGACCAAACAAAGTCTCAGCTCTTACAGCCGCGAGAATTTTCTGTGTGTCAATGGGGTTTGAGTCATAGTCTGGATTGAGGCGTGGAAAAGCCGTGTCTGCGAAACTTTTAAGGTCTTTGTCAGCCTTTTTTAGTTTCTGCCACTCGCATTCCCACATCTCCACCACAGTTACATTGACCTTTTTCACCAAATAATCGCGAATTTCACGCGTTTTGGCAAACAAATCTACCAAAGGTTTCTTGTTGACCGGGTTAACTTCTTTACCACGTGTCAGCACACAATCTTGGTGACCGTGCCACATACAACCGTGAAACTGGTAGACGGTTGTAGACTTCTTATCCCACCCGTCAACTCTAATGTGTCGGCTGCCTAGAGACATCTCCCGTCCATTAAACTTGGTTTTTAATTATATGTTCTTACTATGGGACACCCAAGCCAACCACTCTCTACACTGCACTGTGTAAAAACCAACCTTATGGGGTTTGAACCCATCTTCTGCGTTTCGTATTACAGGAAAATATGTGGGCATTGGTTGCATTAGGGCCCACAGATAAAGAGCGTTGGCATCATACCCCTTAATGGATTTCACTATGTTCACTCCTCTGATCAAAGTCTCACCTACCTCATGGTGTCTGTGAAAAATGATCGAGGGACCCCCGACAATGTTCTTTCTAATAATGGTGTGCAGCCCACTATCAGTCTTGCCGCATAAAGAAAATGAAACATCTTTGGGGATGGTCTTAAACAGATATTTCATAGTTACCCCGGGAACTGAGATGGCCTCTTTAAAAATATCTACACCTAACCCTTCGTAAAATGCAACTTGTTTATCTAATGCCTCGATAAAGGGGCCTACATCTTTATTATTGTACCAGACCAAGAAATCTGCCAGTGTCGACATACGGTGCTCGCTCCATACTCACTGGCAGTAGTTGTATTCAGCAGCTGAATGTTGGAGTGTTTCAAATGTGAATAAAACGCCTCGTGAGGAGGTAAACTGGTCTCCTTTAAGCTGTCATGTTGTGACATGTTGTGAGAGGTGTATAAATAACGTACGCGGTGTTGTTACATTTCATTCTCCAAGGATTCAAGACACAGGTGAGATCGATATTGTGACGTGCTGTGCTATCGTTTCAAGTTTATTTTTTATTTTTCTTGTATCTGTATACAATGTTTGCTTCTTTTTTCCGTCTGATCTTGGTATTATTTTTTCCCTTCTGTGTAGTATGTCAACACTCTAGTTGCAAAGGGGCAATTGTTTATTTTGTTGTTTTGATTTTTATCATGTCAATTTTTATTTTAATCGCGCAAGACATCTGTAGCAGAATGGATAAGTTAGGTGGGCAAAGCTACAGCACGCTTGAGCATCAGGATGGAATGGGAAGAAAGATGCTCAAGTCGTGACGTAGTTTGTTGTTAGGGCAGTCAGTAAACATCTGGGACTGGAGGAGAGAGGTCACCAATATTATGGAATTGTAATAAGATTGTTGTAGTGGTCATCAATGTGAAATAAAACTCCATTTGTACTTAACCAGAGAACTCGTTAGGTCCTCTATGTGTCTGCTTTGTTATAGAGGACGAAATGGTGCCCACGACTAAGGATCGGAACCTGGATTGTCGCAGAATCTCAAAACGCTGTCCATGTAAAACATCGAAGTAACTCCAAAATTGTGAAGATCTTTGTTCTGCTCGCATCAATTGCCCAGAGACAGGGTTACGGCACGGTTCTACACTTATATTGAACGTTCAAACGAGTTTGAAAAATGGCCACTACGTCGTCTGTGAGAGTTACAGCAGCCAAAAGCCCGGCTAGGGGTGGTTGTCTGTAAGTATTCTTATCAAGAATCTTCGCTGTACGGACCTCTTATCAAGAATCCTCGCTGTACAGGCAGTCGTTATCAGCGGAGATATGAAAACCGGCTTGCCAGGGCGGGTTGCGGTGCAATGGTTATCATCTTGCTGAGCAAAAGAATAGGAAAAACCAGCACGTTTTTTTTGGATCCTTCGAAATAAGAGGCTCAGGAAAAAGAAACTTCAAGGCAAATAGAATCAAGTAGAGACGTTGTATTGAGAGAGCAGTTATCTACTTCGCATCAAGATTGCCTGGAGCGAACTGAAAGCCGTTGAGTCGTGACCTTGAGAGTCTGAGGAAACAAGTCAATCGCTCATTTGAAAGACTAAGAAGAAATGAGAAGCTCATCAACAGAGGCGATATCGTTAGGGAACTCTCGGAAGTGGGAGGGGCAGACTGGGCTGCCGACCTACTGAAGAGGGGACCCAAATTATCGCTTTAGTGAGCTACAGTTTTCAAGACGTCGCTTTGATGTGCCCTGTTATCGGGTGAAGAGAAGGTTCAAGGCTGGTAGGGGCTCAACCAGGGGCTGAAGTTACTGAGACGTTGGAAGAAGAAACTCCCTAACTCCCTGAAGTGCGTGATCGGTTGGAGGAGCATTTCGATTAACACAGACTCCTAGCGTTTGAGTTCTACCTGACAGCGAACATAGAGGAATCCGTCTTTCTTGGATCGGGAGCAGAGATATGGTAATTAGTAGACCTTAATTATTATTTTAAGTACCATTGACTGGTTGAACAATTCTTATTGTGTAAAGTAAATACGATCATATCTTTAAATTAGCTGCTTACAAATGTGAATTTGATTTTATTAGTGTACACCGAAATATTTCAGCATGACAGAACAAGATTCATTGGCACAATTTTTGACGGGGGTAGGAACAGTGATAGATAGGCTTAACACAGTCGTGAAACAACAAGGAATGACAACTGAAATTGTTAAGTTTAGTGGACAGGCAAGAGATTTTAAGAAGTGGATAACTTCCATAGAGAAATATGCATATTTGGTGTCAGCATCAGATGAAGAGAAAATGAAACTTGCTTATCAAGCAGCAACAGAACCGGTTTCACATCATATCAGAAGAAAATTAGAGGCTAGAGTAGATGAGACATGGGAGCAGTTCAAAGACGACCTGGCCCATAAGTACGCGGAAATAACGGACCCACAACATGCGTTTTCGGTGTTAAGACAGTCTAAACAAAACGCTGGAGAGACGGTACAATTGTTCAGCGATAGGTTGATTAACCTAGCTGAAGAAGCATTCTTAGGACAGAATGTACGAGGAGAAGAGGTGGAGAGGATGTTAGTCGGAATTTTTGTAGATGGCATAAAATCCGATGGACTGAAATTTAAGCTGATGAGAGAAAACCCCGAGAGGTTATCACAAGCTGTAGATATTGCGGTACAAGAAGAAAATTTGAGACGTAGATTTAGATTGAGAACAGGACGAGAAATAGGAACTAGTCGAGAAGACAGGATTGAGGAGCCTATGGAGATAGGACAAACAAGGTTCGGATGGAATAGGAGAGGAGGTATACAGACGTTACAAGGTAGTAATAGAAATGCTTATGATGAAAGAAGACAAATGAGGTATCCTACAAGTGAGACAGTAGGTAACACAAATAACACAAATATAGTCTGTTGGTTTTGTGGTCAACGCGGGCACGTGTTTCGCTTCTGTGGTAACAGGCGTGTCCAGTCGAATACACAAAGTAGAAATGACAATAGCAGGTTGAATAGGAATGTTGAAGATAGACACAGAAATTTTACAGGTACAAGAACGCAGGAAAACCGGCGCCCTACCTATTAAATAGGACCTGTAGTAGGAGGGAAAATAACAAGGTCCCAAGATTTAAAGAATATGTTAATAACAGGTATAATAAGACGAGTAGAGAATACTTTCAACTAGATGAAGTCAAACAGTTTACAGAAAATAAAACAGATCCTAGCTCATGTATAATAGAAATAGGAAAATATAGAGTTCGTACATTAATTGATTCAGGAGCTCAGGTTAGTGTAATTAAAGAAAGTTTTTTATATAAAATAATGAGAAATTGTAGAATATTTAGGAGTCGTAATAATCTTCACTCTGTTACAGGACAGAATTTACAAGTAATTGGACAAACAATGATCAATTTTAAATTAGGAGGGATCAACGTAAGACATCTTTTTCATGTAGTGAAAGATTTAAATAGAAACATGCTTATAGGAAGAGATTTTTTAATAAAAAACGGAGTAAGACTTTTCTTTGATTTACACAAATTAAAATTCAAGGACGTATATGTAGATATGGAAGAAGACATGCATATATCAGCACTAGTTAGAGTTAAAATGTCTACGACGTTAAAACCACAGTCTGTTAATTTGATACAAGCAAAGGTAAAGAGAAACCCATATTATGTGGTAGGACACACAGTTAGAATCACTGAATTGCAAAAGGAAGTAATTGATGAGCCTGGTCTAGAAGTCCCGGATGGAATAATATCATTAGATAAACACTTAACCTTTCCAGTAATGATTATTAACAACACAGGTAGAGAAATTAGACTATACAGAGGATGTGTAATAGCCAAACTAGAACATAACATTAGTGACATATTAGTAACAGATAGAGTAAAAATGCCGGGAACAAACTATTCAGAAACTCCTAGTGAAAGAATTAATAACAGACGCAGACGCGGAAGAAAAGGGAACGTGCAAAAGGATGAATTGATCCATCCATTCAGAAGAAATATAGCCCAAATACATTCATTAGACAAAATGACAAGGGAACAAGAATTGTTGGCACAGTTAAAAGCTCCACCAGAAAATAAGAAAGTATTAGAACAACTTATAAAAGAAAATCAGGATGTATTGCAATTAATGATTTAGAATTGGGAAGGACAAAAACAGTTACAATGGAAATAGATACGGGAGATCATCCACCAATTAGTTTAAAACCGTATAGAACTCCCTTAAGAAATAGAGAAATTGTTGAAAAGGCAATAGAAGATATGTTGAAAGCAGGAATAATAACAAGATCGAAGTCAGAATGGTCATCTCCGATCGTCATCGTGACCAAACCTGATGGTTCACATCGATTCTGCTGTGACTATCGGGCGTTGAACAAAATCACTAAGAATGTAGCGTACCCATTGCCGGTGATTGATGATATTTTGGGGTTGCTTAATGGCTCTACATTTTTCACGACACTAGACGCAAGATCAGGATTCTGGTGTATCCCGATGTCGGAAAATGCTCAAAAGAAAAGTGCTTTCTGTACTCATATGGGTTCTTACGAATTCTTACGAATGCCATTCGGGGTTCGAACGGCTCCATCTCACTACATGCTGTTAATAAATGAGGTATTAGAGGGTATGCAAAAGTTTGCATTGGCATACATAGACGACATTCTAATCTATACAGCAGGGGATATAGATGATCACTTAAAACATGTAAGATTAGTATTCGACAGATTAAGAATACATGATGTTAAATTGAAGCTTAGTAAATGCGAGTTTTTAAAAACAGAAACAAAATATTTGGGGTATATTATTAATAGAGACGGAATTAAACCAGACCAAGACAAGATAAAGGTTATTAAAGAGTTACCTCCTCCAACTAACGTAAAAGAAGTGCGTGCGTTTATTGGAACCTGTGGGTATTATAGGCGCTTTATCCCAGGGTTTTCAAAAATAGCAGAACCTATTACTAACTTAACGGGCAAATACGCTAGATTTAAGTGGGATGATGAGTGTCAAAAAGCGTTCGAGTTTTTAAAAAACAGCTTAACAGTGGTACCACTATTGACGCATCCAGATTTGAATAAACAGTTAATACTATATACAGATGCTTCAGATAATGCTATAGGAGCGTGTTTGGTTCAACCATATGAAGGAAAAGAATCTGGAATACCAGGAGTTAAAAATGAAAGGCCAATTTATTTCTTGTCTCATAAACTTAGCAGGTCGCAGCGCAAATGGTCGACTATCGAGAAGGAGGCTTATGCTATTCATTATGCTCTACAGAAACTTAACTACTATCTACATAACGCAAATTTTGTTATTAGAACTGACCACATGCCTTTAAAATCTCTGTTAGAAGCTCCAGTGCAGAACATGAAAATACAGACGTGGGCATTGAATCTACAGGGATACAATACAAAAATTGAATACATACCAGGTAGGATTAACACATGTGCTGATTTATTGTCTAGGATCCCGTATCCACAGTCATCAGGAGACACAGAAGATGAAGGTGAACCAGAGATAGACGACCGAAACTGGCAAGTAAATATATTAGATTCTGCCATAATAAATAGAGAAGAGTTTGAGAGTTTACCATCGGATCAAGAGTCTGAACCTAGAGCAGAAGACCCACATTTAGCACAATTTAATATGAAAGAAGAACAAGAATTAGATCCAAAAGTCTTACAAATAAAACAGAAGTTAAAAGAAACGGAGGAGAATAAATATAAGAAGAATTATTTAGTTTTGCAAGAGGATGAACAGTTATATTATATGAGTGAAAGGAACGAACAGCTAAGGAAATATATTCCAAAACATTTGGAAAATGAAGTTTTAAAGGCATATCATGATGAGAATGGTCATCTCGGTCGTGATAAATTAGTGAAAGCACTTACGAGTAAATATTATTGGCCGAACTTATTTAAATCTGCTTGTAAATATGTAGATACGTGTGAAAGATGCAGATTAAGGAATATGAAAACAATTAAGTGTCCCTTACAAGATACAGATATTCCTCAGTTTCCAATGCAAAAAATTAGTTTAGATATATCGGGTCCTCACCCTAGAACATTGTCAGGGAACGTGTATTTAATTCATATAGTAGACGTCTACAGTCTTTGGCCGGAAGTTTATGCAATCCCAGATAAGAGCGCAGATACTGTCATTAATATTTTTTTACAGGAATTCGTACCAAGATTTAGTTGCCCACAGATTGTACTCACGGATAATGGTAAAGAGTTTGTGAATAAGAAATTCGAAAAGTTATTAAAAGATTTGAATATAAAACATATAAAGACCTCATACTATAGACCTTCTTCAAATGCTAAGAACGAACGACAACATAGGACATTATACGATATTATAGCAAAGATCGTTGATGAACATGAAAAAGATTGGGATCTGTTCCTAGGACCCGCGCTTAGTGCTATACGCACAAATCAAAATGAGAGCACGGGGTTTTCACCATTCTATTTAATACACGGGAGAGAACCAATACTACCTATAGATAATCTGTTAAAACCAAGACGGAAATATATGGGGGAAGACTTTCAAGAGACCATCATACAGGAAATGCATAAAGCACACGTAAGATTAAAGAATAATATAATTAAAGCTAGAGAAAGACAGAAAAAGTACAAAAACGTGAATACAAAATTACAGGAGTTTAAAGTGGGTGATAGAGTTTATTACAAGAAGCATAGAAGGAACTCTAAGTTTGATGCTCGTTGGGTCCCAGGTTATTACGTTTTGGAAAAGCTAGGAAATGTATCGTATAGTATCAAGAACCAGATCACGGGACATGTGGCAAGGGCACACGTGGAACACTTAAGAAGAGATGAGGATGAGAAGGGAAATAATAATTATAATAATTATTATTATTCAGACACCGGATACTTAGATGAACAGGTCGTCAGAGGAGCTACAATAACCCCAGGTTTTAGAAAAGATCCAGCACAAAATCAGTTAATAACAACTCCAGTTTGCGATGATACTCAAGAACAGACAATACCAAAAACGATAGAAGAAGAAAATGTGAATGAGGGTCATTATGATAGTATAGAATCTATGGAAGAGGAAATAGGTGCTCCATTTAAGAATACTAGACAAGCAACGAAAAGAAGAATGGATAAACAAAGAGAAAGAGAAGTAAAAAGACAGAGAAGAATTAGAGATTATTCAACAAGCGGTGAAGATATGCCTCTACTAGAAAGGTCCTTAAGAAAGAATGATAGACAAATTAGATGGGATATTGAACGGAAGAAATTAGCGGCTGCTAGCGAGAGACATACAGATGAAGAAGAGGAAATGGATGAAAAGTCAGAATCAAATAGTAGTATGGAAGAAACTAATAAGTTATACGAAGAAGAAGATATTGATGTGGAGATAGCACTTATTCAAAGAAACTTGGAGTTATTGAAGAAGTGGAAACGTAGGAAGTAAATGGATAGAAAATACTGCAGATAGCAAGATATAAATTTCATGATTTAAAAAGGAAAGAGATACTTGATGAAGTATATGAGACGGTGGAAAGGGAAAAGGCTTCTATTGATACTTTTCATAAATGGTCTTGAGGAGTAGTTAGGCATTAGGATAACTAATATAGATGTGAGTGAGGCATATATTTTTCTCTCTCTGTGATGGAATTGCTGATCAATTTCTTGAGTTTTTCTTAGATAGATAAGTTAGTCAATGGTACAGCAGGTAAATGTACTCTATAGTAAATAGACAAGTTGTTATTGGTGCTAGAAATACCGTGGTTAATGGTAATGATTAAGAAGTTGCTGTAGCAGTTTGTATATATGGGGTGGGCAAAACTACAGCACGCTTTAGCATCAGGGTGGAATGGAAAGAAGGATGCTCAAGTCTTGACGTAGTTTGTTGTTAGGAATCAGTTAACATCTAGGCCTAGAAGCGAGAAGACGCCATGTTGTAAGAAGATTGATCAAGCTGTCATCTATATGCAATAAAGATAATTTGTATTCGCCCAAGACTTGTTAGTCCTCTATACGTCACACCGTTATAGAGGATGAAATGGTGCCGTGACCAGGACTTGAAGAGTGATGTTCCCTCATACGGTGTAGTTGCTGGTGGACAGACGGACAGAGTTTTGGTTAGTGACTCTTTAGAACTAGATACCAGTTTATATGACAGGAAAGTAGGGAAGGTTAAGAGACGAATACCAAGAAAGAGAAAGAAAGTCAGACGTTCTAAAGGCGACTATGGGAATAGGGTCGACGTGTCTGCGGTAAATTATTATGAGTCTGATGAAGGAACTATTATCAGTGTGTCATCTGAAGACGAGATGGGGAAGTGCAAACGTTACGTAAGGTATACAGGAAACAGTGAGCAGACCGACGCAAATAAAGGAAATAGAAAGAAATCATTTAAGAAGAAGAATAATAGTAGACAGATAGCGGGAATTTACTCAACGACAGAAAGTGACTTAAGAAAAATAGAAGACCTTATGACCTTAAGACCTGAGTACTTTAACAACAGGTTAACAACAGATAGTGAAGATGACATAATTAGAGAAAGACGTACTAATGTATTGAGAGACAATGAAATATTTAACTTGGACACACTCTATAACTGTTAAAATTCCTTGGGTGAGGAAGGAAAATGGAATAGTTTTGGCTTATGAGAAGAATTGCGGTTTGAGCATATAGATATATGGCTTGTCTAAAATAGGCAGATGAATTTTTTTTGGTGTAGCATCACATGGTACAGGGTAGGCGATAGTGTTGTTGAGGATAGAGAGTTACGGCAAATGATATTCTACGTGGATACGTAATACAGGATATCTTGTGTTTGGTTACGATGTAGGGAGAGTAAACAAGGTAAAAATACTCCTTTGTCCGGAATGGATAGATACAGAGAGTTAATCACGTTGAGTGATGTATAACTGGTGTGATTAAAGTAGAGTAGATTCAGCACAGAATTAGTAGAGGGTGAGAGATAAACTAAGTATGAATGTTCGTACTAGAAATGGTTCGACTCAGAGCTATGACGTGATGTCTGAGATAGTTTTGCTTGTTGGTTTGAGAAGAAAGTATAGTATTGTTGACAGGTGAACCGAGAGTGTCTGGTGAGGAGATATAGATTGAGGAGGAATTGAGTATCCTGTGTGTAAAATAGCCAGTTGAACGCGAGAATATTAAGAGTAAAAGACTGTAGAAGTTGATGCTTGAAGAATACGAGTTACGTCGTGCTTGTGGAGAAAGAAGAGCTGATTAAATCTGAGAAAGTTGTTGTGTGGAGAAGTATAGAATGATAGTTACGAGGTTAGTGGCTCAGCGGAATGAGGTTTGTTTTGAGAGATAGTTGATAGTGCTGTAAAAGAGATATAAGTTGCGAGAGATAATATATAGATTCTGATCTTTGAAAACGAGTGAATGATTGAAAAAAGTAGAAATAAGACAAACATATGTGCGTCGAGAATGGATAGGCTGATGGCAAGTGATAAGTACAGCATGCATGTACGAGGCGTTTAGTTAGTACGTGAGTATAATTCTAGACAAACAGGTATTCGTCGCGGTGAGTGAAGAAGGAGTGAGGTTTGAAGACGTCGCCTAAGTGAAGTACATAGATAAAATGTAATAGTGGCGCTGATATATCTTGTGTCAATGTGTGTAGAGGAGGTCGATACGCTTAGATTGTGGTGAGTGATTGCTGGAATGTTGAATTGGCGTCTAAATTGTTTTTTTTTTGAAGTAATAGTATAGACACGTTAGGTTGTCGAGATGCGAGAGTAGTCGTGAGATGAGAGCGAGGTTGTGTATCACTGTCCGTGTGAATATGCGAAGAGTGGTTGATAAGTGACGTTGATAAAACGTGGAACATAGAGTATGCGAAAATTGAGAGATAAAAAGAACATGATTAGAGAATGGTGATGTCTTTTCGTTAGAATATCTGACGTTGGAAGGAAATTATGGAAGTTGTATGACAGGTTGACGGAAAGAGAGTTAACATTCTGAATGACGTTTCATAAAACACTGTTTAGTATTGTTGACAGAGACATGTCGAAGCAGGAATGCCTAATACTGAGAAACGAGAAAAGTGAGGTCTGCTGTCAATTATAAGTGGCGTGGGTTGCTGTTCTGAAAGAATCCCGATAAATAAGAAGAAGAGTGAAAGATACGAAGGTAAACAAGGTTAGTTAAATGAATGTTGGAGAACGTGTTCCGATAAGTGTGACTAGTTTGATTATCGTCACGATGCAAGAGTGCTAGGAGAGACTTGAGGATAGCTTAGAGTAGTCGTGGTGAGATGTTGGAAAGTAATGATAAGTTAGATAATTGCGTCGGGTAGACGAGAAACTTAAAAGTAGAATTAGTTATTGGTACAGTAGGTAGATGTATTGGTGAGAGGTCTATAGTAAATAGACAAAATTTTTGCTGGTCGTAGTAGAGTGGAGATGCCGTGGTTAACGGTAATGATTAAGAAGTTGTAGTGATGTTTGGTACAAATCCAAGGGAAACAATTGGTGTGCCGATCCACAGGTTCTATTAGTAGATAGATGACGGCTGGTACATTGAGATGACATTGGGATAATCGCCACATTAGTAATAGATAAAATGAGTTGACCTGTAGTTTACAGTGCTTGCTTAAGATGATATTCCAGATATTATGATGTGTTAGGAGTTAGGCTGGAAAAAGATAGAAAATTGTGAGGGGAGAGAATCAATGATAGTACGGTCATTGTTGATTAGTGATTTTTTTGTGTAGAGAGAACAGATATTGTTCTAAGTTAAGAAATTGGTCTGTAGTTAACAGATATACATACTTGGCAGTGAAGTGTTTTGTTTTCACGGTTATAAAAATAGGGGAATGACTTGTAGGAATAGATATGTGTTACATTGGTTCGTATAAGAGGCCAATGTTGCTGGGTCACTTTAAGTAGTTAATTCTATGTGAATTGTACATTTTTTTGAAAACCTTCTCTTTAGCGAGAAGACAGTTGTTTTTATTGAAATTGAGCTTTCAATGCCTCATATATAAAAATTTTTTGCTTGATTTGGTCCTGTAAAATGATTGTTATTAATTGATGTTAGAATAGGATTATTGTGTTCTTAGACTTTTGCGTACAAACTATTGGTCCGTAAAAGAGACCAGTGGTATTAGGTAACAATAGATTAGGATGTATGTTGTATTATTTTAATATATGTTTTTCTTTGAATGAGTTAATACCTTTAATTGATATGAGGGGAAACATAAATGATGTTATAAAAATTTGGGGGGGGGGGGGGGGGTATGATATCCTGTTGTGATTTTATTTCGCTGTTTTGTATGTTAAATAGTAGTTAATTAAGTTATGTTTAATTTACATGGTTTTGTCTAGAATAAAGACAATACATGGGGCTTTAATTAGGACCCTTCGTTCAGAAAATAGTAATAAACTACTGTGGACTAGTAGAGAGACACATCATCTTTGTGAATAATGTGTTCATGGGTATATTATATTGCTGTGATAATCAGCATAATGAGGTTGATATGGTTATGAAGTAGTGGAAACATATACAGGGGATGGTTATGGGAAAGTTTAGAGTTACACTAAAGTCAGCATTGATTGGAAATATATGGATTGGAAGCCATATGGGGGAAGAAAAGATTAATGAATATAGCAGTGGGGTAAATGAGGGGAAAGTTTTGAACATAGTTTCCATGGGGTCAGAAGAGCCATGATATACACGGGATTGCTGGGTTATAGAAGAATAAGTGGGTAACGGGTTACCCCAGACAAATAGTAAAACATGAATTGAATCCATGTTTGATTAGACACTGTGGATAGCAGTACAATAGTAAAGGGTTGTAAGTGTGAGAAATGAACATAGTGGAGACATAATGACATGGGGTTTTTGAGGGTCCGTGATATATGGACTGAGATAAAGTTGATTGCAAGCAGTCACAGACAGGAGTTAGGGGTAGTATATTGTTGCTGTTGATAACGGCATAAGTGGAGGTTTTAATAGATATGCCCATAATAAATGGACAGTAAGGGGTCGCTGAAATTTTCGGCGAGATTAAGAGAGAATTCTGAGTGAGGTATAGGAGAAGATTGAGGTGATGTGTATAATGTTGGAAGAGGTCTTGAGGAATAATGGACCTTTTTAATTGTGTCCTCGGGATGTGTTTTGTGGTTGACATTACAATGCGAGGTTGAGGTAAGGTACTAAAGTTAGTAGTGTCTGTAATATATAGACATTTGGGGAGTGAATAATAATTTTTGATGGTTGGTAATTGATGCTGTAGATAGCAGCGTAAACTGTTACCATAATAAGTGGTACGGTAGAAGATATAATTGTTTTAGACTTTATTACATAAAGTCTCAAATGACATAGGTGTGTGATTTAGGTGAGTGTGGTTTTGTAAAGGAGTGTGGTTTGGGTGACTGTGGTTTTTTTTGGAAAGAGTTCTACTTCTTTGAATCTCCGGTGCGCACCGATTCTTTGTCTTTCTATCGTGTGAGAGTGATTTCAGGTTGATTAAAAGTGGAGAATTAGTGGGGTTGGTGATGACAATAGGGAGTTGGTATCAGAAGAGTACAGCGTTTGAAATTTTAAGCGGATTGCTTATGAAGAGAAGAAGAAGTATTTAAGAAGACGTGTTATGATGTATTGTATAAAGTTGAGATTTAAATGTTATTAAGGATATGTAAATATGTTATGTTTTTTTTGAAGGGCCAGAAACGAAGAAGAAGTGGGTTGATATATGGCAGGGGAAAGAGTTACGAATAGATTGTTTTACTTAAAATAAAGTTGGTTTGGGGAAGATTAGAGGAGTTGTGGGAGGTAAGGAAAGAGAGAGAATAGAGTAGGGGGATTGGGAGTAAAGACTTTTTAAGGGAAAAAGTCTTTAGAAAACATAGGAAGGTGTAGCAGTATGTATATATGGGGTGGGCAAAACTACAGCACGCTTGAGCATCAGCGTGGAATGGAAAGAAGGATGCTCAAGTCGTGACGTAGTTTGTTGTTAAGGATCAGTTAACATCTAGGCCTAGAAGCGAGAAGACGCCATGTTGTAAGAAGATTGATCAAGCTGTCATCTATATGCAATAAAGATAATTTGTATTCGCCCAACACTTGTTAGTCCTCTATACGTCACACCGTTATATTGCGATAGATGGAGGGGAAACAGTTGGTGTGCCGAACCACAAGTTCTATTGGTAGATAGTACGGTCATTGTTGGTTTATGACTTTTATTGAGAGAACAGTTAGGAATTGGTCAGTAGGTAACAGATATATATACTTAGCAGTGAGTTGTTTTAGTTTCTCGGTTATACAAAAATAATGGAATGACTTGTGTGAATAGATATGTGTTACATTGGTTCGTATAGGAAGCCAATGTTGCTGGGTCACTTTACGTAGTTAATTCTAAGTGAATTATATTTTTTTGAAAACCTTCTCTTTAGCGAGAAGACAGTTATTTTTATTGAATTTGAGATTTTAATGCCTCATATATAATATGTTTTTTTTTTTTGGCTTGATTTGGTCCTGTAAAATGATTGTTATTATTTGATTTTAGAATAGGATTATTGTGTTCTTAGACTTTTGCGTACAAACTATTGGTCCGTAAAAGAGACCAGTAGTGTTAGGTAGAGTATTTTTTTCTTAGTATGCATGTTAAATTATTTTAAAATGTGTTTTTCTTTGAATCTTTAGTTAATATGAGGGGAAACATAAATATGTATAAAAAAACTATTTGGGGGGTATGATGTCCTGTTTTGATTTTATTTCGCTTCACTCATAATTTAAATAAGTTGTTTTGTGTGTTAGGTTACCTTGTTAGTAAATATGTTACAAATTTAATTAAGTTCAAATAAGTATAATGTTGGCTAGAATAAAGAAAATACATGGGGCTTTATTTAAGACCCTTCGTTCAGAAAAGAGTTAATAAAACTACTGAGGGCTAATAGAGAGACACATTCTCTTTGTGAATATTAAGTTGCTGTGGTAATCGGCATGAAGAGGTTCTTATGGATATGAAGTATTAGAAAGTAAAATAGGAGCTGCATTAAAGTCAGCATTATGGGAAGATATAAGGTTGGGTATATGGAAAAAAAGGGGGAAAGGGGGGGGGGGAGACTGTGAATGGCAGCATATAAGTTGGGATATATATAGATGGACAAGGAAGCAGATCATGGGATGTGAGGGGGCAAGATATAGGAGCTGTGAAAAATCAGCGTTAATTAAATTAAAAAAATGTTCATGGAATATGAACATTGGCTCGTGGTCAAAGATGAGATAACGGAAATATAGACAAGATTGTGGATGGCAATATAAATGTTGAATATATAAATGTTGAGAAAACTTATATCAACTTGATTTATAGGGAACAAAGATGTATTTCATAAGATTTATTTTAAAAAACTTTTTACCAAAATTTTTTTGTTGGCAAGAGAGGTAAATGTGATTGTGTTGACTATTCATTCCTTTATGCTTTTCACTGGGTGCGCACCCCTTCTTTACTTTTTTCTAACTACATTGTTTTTTTTTGTGTGTCTATCCTGTGTTGTGAAAGTGAGGAATTTCATAATGTCAAGTGTACGATAACGATTTATACGAGCTGTTCTTATGATATATATATTTTGTAAGAGAACTTTGAAGAGCCAAGAACGAACAAGAAATGTATAGTGGTTTACTATATGGCAGGGGAAAGAGTTACGGATAGATTGTCTTACTTAAAATAAAGTTGGTTTGGGGAAGATTAGAGGAGTTGTGGGAGGTAAGGAAAGAGAGGGAATAGAATAGAGGGATTAGGAATAAAGACTTTTTAAGGGAAAAAGTCTTTCTGAAACATAGGAAGGTGTAGCAGAATGTATAAGTTAGGTGGGCAAAGCTACAGCACGCTTGAGCATCAGGATGGAATGGGAAGAAAGATGCTCAAGTCGTGACGTAGTTTGTTGTTAGGGCAGTCAGTAAACATCTGGGACTGGAGGAGAGAGGTCACCAATATTATGGAATTGTAATAAGATTGTTGTAGTGGTCATCAATGTGAAATAAAACTCCATTTGTACTTAACCAGAGAACTCGTTAGTCCTCTATGTGTCTGCTTTGTTATACATCCTATACTTGTGCATTTTCAGTTGTTTAAGAATGTTCCCGTGTACTTGTTTGTTCCATTATGATATTTCCTTGTGTTAAATAATACTACAGGTGTATTAATGTAATATTTATTAGCACCATCTAGCTCCGTGCTCAGATAACTACGCAAGTTAAAATATTTATGCTTTTAAAACAATTTCACTAATTTTTGTAAACGTTTTGAAACACCAGAAATGTAAAGTTAAGGAAGTACCTAGGGTTTCCCATCTTCTGATCACTAACGTATCTTATTTCTACAGATATGTATTTTTTTACGTTTTTTTCGGTTCACTAAAGTATTTTGATTTGTTGTTTCTACAGAGTAAAAACTTCCCTACCACGGGAAGCATCATATTGAGTTGTGTGTAACCAGAGAAAATCTTGATACATTCTGGTATTCTGTCGCTCTCGACACAAGTGGAAGTTGTCACAAATATCGGTAAGTGTGATAGGTCTTTACTCATTGCTCTGTTCTCTGTGTTTTTAATATATTAACAAAACAGCTGTATATCACTAATTCTTCTGTCTATATGCCTTCACGCTGTGTCTAAGTAATTTTATGTATTATAACTAGAATATCACTGACTTAATGTCCTTAATATTATATCGCGCTCACACACACACACACACACACACACACACACACACACACACACACACGCACGCACGCACACACACACACACACGCGCACACACACACACACACACACACACACACACACATGCCATTCTTGATATCTCATGGAACAATTTTTGGGTAATTTAAACAGATTGTTGTGCTGCGTCACTGACCTGTATCTATCAACAAGGAAAGAAATCACCACAAGTGGACAAGTTGTCATCACAAAGTGGGTCTGGACAGTACAAATAGGTTGGTTATTTATTATATTCTACCTGCCTGTCTGTCTACCTACCTACCTGCCTGCCTGCCCGCCTGCCTATCTGCCTGTCTACCTATCGGTCTGCCTACCTGTCTGTCTGTCTACCAGTCGGTCTGTTTGTCTGCTTGCCTGCTTGCCTGTCTGTCTGTCTACCTATCGGTCTGCCTGCCTGTCTGTCTGTCTACCTGCATACCTACCTGTCTGCCTGTCTGCTTTTCTGTCTGCCTGCCTACCTACCTGTCTGTCTCCTTGTATGTCTCTCTGTCTGTCTGCTTGTGTGTCTCTCTGTCGGTCTGCCTGCCTGTCTGTCTGTCTACCTGCATACCTACCTGTCTGCCTGTCTGCTTTTCTGTCTGCCTGCCTACCTACCTGTCTGTCTGTCTCCTTGTATGTCTCTCTGTCTGTCTGCTTGTATGTCTCTCTGTCTGCCTGCTTGCCTGCCTGTCTGTCTGTCTGTTTACCTGCATGCTTACCTGGCTGCAGGTCTGCCTGCCTGTCTGTCTGCCTACCCATCTCTCTGTCGGTCTGTTTGTCTGCTTGCCTGTCTGTCTGTCTGTCTACCTGTCGGTCTGCCTGCCTGTCTGTCTGTCTACCTGCATACCTACCTGTCTGCCTGTCTCATTGTATGTCTCTCTGTCTGTCTGCATGTATGTCTCTCTGTCTGTCTGCTTGCCTGTCTGTCTGTCTGTCTGTTTACCTGCATGCCTACCTGGCTGTGTGTCTGTCTGCCTACCTATCGGTCTGCCTGTCTGTCTGTCTACCTGCATACCTACCTGTCTGGCTGTCTCCTTGTATGTCTCTCTGTCTGTCTGCTTGTATGTCTCTCTGTCTGTCTGCTTGCCTGCCTGTCTGTCTGTCTGTTTACCTGCATGCTTACCTGGCTGCAGATCTGCCTGCCTGTCTGTCTGCCTACCCATCTCTCTGTTTGATGCCTGTCTGTCTGCTTACCTGCTTGCCTGTCTGTCTGCCTGCCTACCTGTCCGTCTTCATGCCTGTCTGTCTTCCTATCTGCCTACCTGTCTGTCTGCCTGCCCGCCTGTCTTCATCCCTGTCTGTCTGTCTGTCTGTTTGTCTGCTGCCTGCCTACTTGTCTGCTACTTGCCTACCTGTCTGTCTGTCTGCTGCCTGCCTACTTGTCTGCTGCCTGCCTACCTGTCTGCCTGTCTGTCTGTCTGTCTGAGCATTTAAAATATACAAGTAACATTTAAATAGTCCAAAAATACCATGTAAATATTACACACTAAATATTGTAAGATGTAAACGAAAACATGTATATATTGAACATTTAAAACGTGACATATAAATATATGTTTGTGTCTTTTTTCTATTACAGTTACGTGTGTGCCGTATTCAGACCTATGTGTTCATCAACCATAACAGATGGATTCATCAAGAACCGCCATGCCCAGTACACAGAAAGAAGGTCATTTGTGTGTCATTTGTGGGAAGAAATTTACTTTATCTAACAATCTTGCCCGTCACATTCGGGACAGCCACGGAAATACACAACGGGTGTCTTGTCCTATGTGTGGTAGTCTTTTTAAACACCAATACGGTCTACAAAGACACATAAGAACACTTCATGTGATACCAGCATCATCATCAGAAACACCATCATCATCAACAACCTCATTGTCAGCAGCATCATCATCATCATCAGCAACCTCATCACGCAAACGGAAAGCAGAGACAAATACACACCCAGCTAAAAGGCAGAAACAAGCAAATGATCTTTTCGAACTCGTAGATGAGGAAGCCGACATATTGTTTTTAGATGGTATTGAGACCTTAGACAAACTCCCCGACGACGTCCAACAGACATATAGGGACAACTGGACAGCTGTTAGGACTCATAACAGCATCAACAAACATATATCGACATATAATTTCTTTCATCGACCAGACTCAGTACGACCAATAGATTGGACCAACAATTTAGAGACGATATTTACCAGCCAGACCAGTCAATTTAAAATTAACTACAGTCACCACATCATCTTACGACACATGGAGACAAAGGAGCTGAAATTTTTTCATGCCTCCTCCAACAATGCCTGTGTCTTAGATGTCCCCAAATTAATTAACAACAAACAAGACTTTGACGAATTTGTAGAGACTGTTAAGGAAAGCGACATGTTCAATTATGCATTGCACACTAGACCCGACACCAAGTACATTGTAGAGACATTTCCAGCGACTAGTGTTTACGTATACCACATGACAGAACATCCCATCGGCTGCTGTCTAGAAGACGTGCCATTGCACATTACTCAAAACAGAGCCATCAACACACTGGAACGATCTGACAAACCACTCTACACCTTACACCGACAACCTGTGTTTCTTTCGTTGTTTGGCGTTATTCCAGGGTTATAATATTAGGCTCTAATGAAACCCACTGAAAAGTTAGCACATCAGTGGCAGAGAGACCAAATATAGAATCCATGGCTGAATTTTCCCGGAGTTAGATATGTTGATATCCAAAATTTAGAAAAATGCTTTTCCATTTATGTAGATATCTTTGAGTGTGATGAAACCCAGTCCCTGATCCCAAAATTTAGAGGTATTGGTAGTTATGATAAGACGTTGAGGTTGCTAGCCTACAGAGACCATTTCATGTATATCAATAACATGGATAGGGTAGCTAGGACTTTTTGTTGTCCAACTTGTGGGAAGTTGTGGAGTGGTTTCTGGGATATGGACAGACACAATACCACCTGCATCGGAGGCAAATCAGTAGATGCTTATAAAGGTGGGGTATACAGTGTGACCGAGACCATTTGGGAAACTATTCAGTCACATGGTATAGACGTAGAAACGGACTTTGTGTATCCTTACAGAGCCACCTACGACTTTGAGTGTTATTTTGACAATACCACTCTTCCCAAGGAAACCAAGTCCACAAAATTCTTAGGTAAACATATCCCTCTTAGCTGTTCAGTGGCGTCTAATGACCCTGACTTCAAGAACCCGGTTTGTTTTATCACAACGGGTGACCCTCTGGACTTGGTGAGAAGAATGCTTGAGCATCTGACTCGTATTGCTGACGCGGCTTATGTCTCGCTACGTCAGAAATTTGATACTGAGTACACAAAGTTAGTGGAGTACCCCCATTTAGTCGAAAAGTTAGATGAGTACCTGAAAGATTTACCGGTGATCGGGTTCAACTCCGAGAAATATGATATCAACGTCAATAAACCCTACTTTATAGAGTATTTCCTCTCTGCCACTGGTGGTCGTTTTAAATATGTGGTAAAGAGAAACAATAATTTTATGAGCATCTCTTCAGAAAAGTTAACATTTTTGGACATCATTAATTACTTAGCCCCGGGGTTTAGCTACTCAAAATATTTAGCGGCTTATGGGGTAAAAGAAACCAAGGGGTTATTTTGCTATGACTATATCACCTCATTAGACAGATTAAAGGAGACCAGTTTACATCCTCACAAGGCCTTTTATTCGCAGTTGAAAAACTCCAACATTTCAGCTGATGAATACAACGACTGCCGGCGAGTATGTCGCAAGCACGGTATGTCGACACTGGCAGATTTCTTGGTCTGGTACAACAATAAAGATGTAAGCCCCTTTATCGAGGCATTAAAGACCCAAGTTAGTTTTTACGCTGAGCTAGAGGTAGATATTGTTAAAAATGCCATCTCAGTTCCTGGGGTAACTATGAAATATCTTTTTAAGACAATCCCCAAAGATGTTTCATTTTCCTTACGTGGCAAGACTGATAGTGGGCTGCACACCACTATTAGAAAGAACATTGTCGGGGGTCCCTCGATCATTTTTCACAGACACCATGAGGTAGGTGAGACTTTGATCAGAGGAGTGAACATAGTGAAATCCATTAAAGGGGTATGATGCCAACGCTCTTTATCTGTGGGCCCTAATGCAACCAATGCCCACAGATTTTCCTGTAATACGAAACGCAGAAGATGGGTTCAAACCCGATAAGGGTGGTTTTTACACAGTTCAGTGTAGAGAGTGCTTGGCTTGGGTGTCCCATAGTAAGAACATAGAATTAAAAACCCAGTTTAATTGACGGGAAATGTCTCTAGGCAGCCGACACATTAGAGTTGACGTGTGGGATAAGAAGTCTAAAACCGTCTACCAGTTTCACGGTTGTATGTGGCACGGTCACCAAGATTGTGTGCTGACACGTGGTAAAGAAGTTAACCCGGTCAACAAGAAACCTTTGGTAGATTTGTTTGCCAAAACGCGTGAAATTCGCGATTATTTGGTGAAAGAGGTCAATGAATCCCACAATTGAGATGTGGGAATGCGAGTGGCAGAAACTAAAAAAAGACTGACAAAGACCTTAAAAGTTTCGCAGACACGGCTTTTCCACGCCTCAATCCAGACTATGGCTCAAACCCCATTGACAAACAGAAAATTCTAGCGGCTGTAAGAGCTGAGACTTTGTTTGGTCTAGTCGAGTGTGACATTCATGTGCCGGACGAGTTTAAAGAGCGATTCTCAGAGATGACGCCTATTTTTAAGAACACAGAAGTGTCTAGAGCCGACATTGGTGACTTAATGCGGCAATACGCCGAGTCACATAAACTTTTGACTACCCCTCGTCGGACTCTGATAAGCAGTTATATTGGGGAAAAGATCTTGTTGGCCACACCATTGTTAAAATGGTATCTGACACATGATCTAGTTGTCACAAAGATTTACCAGGTGATTGAATATCAACCTGTGCGTTGCTTTCAAAAGTTTGGGGATACCGTATCTGATGAGAGACGTGAAGGTGACAGTGTTACTGCCAGTACCATTTAGGCAGAGACGATGAAACTGTTGGGTAACGCAGCCTATGGCAAGACACTAACCAACAAGGCCAAGCATACCAACGTTTCGTATTGTCGTGGGGCTGATACGGCAAAATTAATCAATGAACTACTATTCAAAAAGATGACCATGCTGTCAGAGGATATATATGAAGTAGAAATGCTAAAGAAGAAGACGACCTGGGATCTCCCCCTCCAAATAGGTTATTTCGTCTACCAATACGCCAAGCTGCGCATGTTACAGTTTTATTATGATTTTTTGGATAGGTTTGTAGATAGGAAGGATTTCCAACTGTGTGAGATGGACACAGATAGTCTATATTTAGCCCTTAGTGAGCCGATCCTAGCAGCAGTAGTTAGACCCCATCTTCGGGCAGAGTTTTACAGAGTTTGTGATAGGTGGTTTCCCTCTGAGACCTGTGATACCCATAAACAGCATTTTATTAGTAGCAGAGGTAGTGTACCAGACTGTGACCAGTGTAAAGGTGAGAAAGTATACAACAAAAGAACCCCTGGTTTATTTAAATTAGAGTACGAGGGGTCAGGGATGATCTCCTTGTGCAGCAAGACTTACCACTGCTTTGGAGTGAATAACAAGACCAGCACGAAAGGACACACCAAACAACGCAATACCCACCTAGACAGAGACACCTTCTTAGACGTACTCAACACAAAGACAGCAGCTGGTGGGAAAAACGTAGGCTTCAAAACACAGGCTTCCTCTGTTTACACATACGAACAACATAGACAATCACTATCTTATTTTTATATAAAACGCCAGGTGCACAAAGACAACGTCACCACCTCACCATTAGACATATAATACATCTTGTTTTCAAGACCTTTCCCGGTCACATATTTCAGAGAATCCTAATGTTAGTGTACATATTTTCTATTAATAACATATGTGTATGTTCACGGTTGTCGCTGTAAGACACAATGACGGTTGTCTTATGAATAATTTTATGTTTGAATCAAGGAATAATTTTATGTTTCTGTGAATTGTATTTAAATTTTATCACGAATATGTTTTGTGTGATCTGTTTGTAAATGTTATAATGAATATGATTTGTGTGAACATAATATCACTTGTCTTATGAATATGTTTTGTGGGGATATAATACCACTTTTCAAGAGTTATGAAAATAAAAATAAAACAACCATGATTAAACTGCGTTTGCTGGTTATTTCTCTTGTAGTTTGTTGGGATGTCAGCTGTCTTGTTCTCATATTTCTTTTTTTATGTTGTTCTTGTATTTTCCTCTTTCTTGTTTTCCTGGTTTTCGTGTCGTTCTGGGTGGTGAGAGATTGTTGACTCAATTTTACATGTAAAACAATTGATACATACACGTGGACAAAAGGATAAAAGAACAATATCCCAAATACATGTAATATATACATACAATGGAACAGCGGGACAATGGAACAGAGCAGCAAGATCAAAACGACTGGAAGATGAGCCAGAAACTTTTGCACAAAGACGGATTTTCCACTCCCCATTGGCCCCGCAATCAAAACTGTAAAAGCATGTTTCCATCTAGGATCCATGACTAATAATAAACACCTATCCATCCACGTCACATATTTTATTGACACTTGAACCCGCCCCGCCCGCACACACACACACGATCACCCGCCCGCTCCTCTCGCCCCACTCGCACCACACCTGATCACCCACCCACGGACACACACCCGGTCACCTGATAGACATCTCGACCACTACCAATCCATCTACAACCACCCCTACGGCTTAACAATGAAGTGCCATTTTTTATTTCCCCCACCCCACCACATCTTTAATCTTCACCCACCATCCACTACTACAACTAACAATAGCCGCCATCTTTAAATCACACAACAAAAAAGAGACCAGAAATAACAACAATAGCCGGCATTTTTAAATCACACAACAAAAACGGATGTCATAAGACCAGAAATATGTTATGTCCCCTTTTGATCCCCCTTGAAGATGGGGATCCAATTTCGGGGGGATCTGATGACGTCACATATAGCTTATATAAGGAAAAATTGGGGATCCGGATCCTCATTGGGGGGGGGGGGGGAAACCTCCTTCTATACTACTCAGGATCTTACTAATCAAAGAACACATACATCAGCAGGCTCCCTAAAGACAAAAGAAGGAGAAATCATAATAGAAAAAGATAAGATTTTGCATGTATCGTCACATTATGTGAAAAACCTTTATAAAGATACTGGAGATATACCTCATGAATTATGTGATTCTGTATTTATTGCAATCCCAAAGAAATCAGGAGCCTTGGAATGGGATCAACATAGAACAATTAATATAATGAGTCACATCACGAAGATTTTGCTAAGAATTATCATGCAAAGGGCTAGGAAGAAAATACAAAATGAAATAGGAGAGGAACAATGTGGGGTTGTAGAAGGCACGGTACAGTAAATGCTGAGTACATACTGAGAACAGTAATTTAACGTTCGATGGAAGTAAACAAAGATCTACGCGTCTGCTTTATTGACTACACAAAGGCTTTCGATAAAGTGAGACATGTCGACATGATATGGATGCTTAGAGATCTACAAATTGATGGAAAAGACCTTAGACTTGTAAAAAACATATATTAGAAACAACAAGCAGCCATAAGAATTGAGAATGAAGTAGGTCAATATCAGCCAATTAAGAGAGGTGTGAGACAGGGATGTATAATGTCTTCAGATCTTTATTACCTGTATAGTTAACATATTTTCAGAAATATAGAAGATATGGAAGGAATCAACATTAGATACGCCGATGATACAGTCTTGATTGCAGACAATGAACAGAACCTGCAAAATTTAGTAGATGCGGTTGTTGCACACAGTGAACAACTGGGGTTAGAATTGAATTGTAAAAAGACACAGATTATGGTCGTCACCAGGAAGGAAGACGTACCACAATGTAATATACAAATAAATGGGCATATTCTTAAACAAGTGAATCGGTACAACTATCTCGGAACAGTCATAACATCTGATGGGAGACGCCTTGAAGAGATTAGAACAAGAATTGCCATGGCGAAGGTAGCCTTTTGCAAGATGAAAAACATACTGAACAATAAAAACTATATCAACTGAAACGAGAAAAATAGTGTTGAAGTGCTACGTAGAACCTGTGCTTTTATATGGACGTGAGGCGTGGACAATGAACAGACAAGCTGAAAAACATGTGATGGCTGTGAAAATGTGGTTTCTGAGGAAAATGCAACGGATACCATGGACAGACAGAAAAACCAATGAACAAGTCCTTCAAGAAACAAATGAAGATCGTAAACTGATTAGAGACATTAGACGTAGACAGTCAACATTTTTAGGCATTTTATGAGAAGAAATGAATTGGAGAACTTGGTGACAACTGGCAAGATCGAAGGGAAGAGACCAAGGGGAAGACCGAGAAGTAAATACCTGGATGGCTTGGCCACGTGGCATATTCGAGACAGAAACACGGAGCTGATCCGTGACTCTGGTGATCGAGTGAGATGGCAGAACATGACCGCCCACGCTTACCGGCATGGGACTTGATGGATGGGGGGCTAAGTTGTCTCGAGGTATGGTGTCCGCCTCGACTGCTGGAGGTCCCGGGTTCAGGCCCCGGTGAGAACCGGGATTTATTTTAAAAACTCCACCTGGACTTCCAGTAATAAAATTTCCCCTGGTCTAAGGGTAGTGAGATCGGACGCCCGTGTCTATTCTTGCGAACGTAAAAAGTCCCTTGGCAGTTGGAAATCGAAAAAGAGTAACCTAACGGCGCTACCCGGGTAAAATCTCGAGTTAAAAATCTACCCAACGTATTTCTTGATCCTCGCCGATGCAACGGAGTTCGTGCATTGAGCTGAGTTTCTCCAGACTCAGGTTTGAGTTAGGAGGAAAACATAGAACTTATGGGTTAAACCGTGTGCCGTGATGTTGATCCAACGACTACACTAAACTAAACTAAACATAATAAATGATTGAATGACCGCCCACCGGGTGACGTGTGCCAAGTCGACAGCAGTATCTGCGTTCAGATGTATAATTACCCCTCTAGTTGGCCTCCCATCATCATTACAGACTACCTCTGCCTCAACTATGGCATCGGCAAGGATGTATCCCTGTCGGTATGTCACTGTGTATTCCCATGGTCTTTTCAGAGCGTTAAAATCCCTGTAGATGAGAAGCCTGCCATCTGAAACGTTATCCAGCTCCTTGCAGCTAGTCCCAATGTTTTTTAATGACAGCAGAGTCCATCGCGACGTATGCATTTATAATATTCCGACTGAGGCCGCCAATTTCCCTGAAGCTCTCTTGTCTTATCACTCCACTTGCTCATCTCCAGCACCGCATGCCTTATTACCTGCTTGACCAAGAGACCTTGTCCATGTCTTCCCTGACCACACGGGACTATGTAGCAGAAACAACCAGGGCACTGATAATAATTGTACATTCAGTTCCTATAGCACAGTGGTACTCAACCTTTTTGGCTTATGCCCCCCCCCCCCTTAACCATATATTCAGAACGTCATACCTTTGAATTTCCACCCTATAAAATCTCCCCCCTCCCCCCCTTTACACGGTATACATAAAAAGCTAAAGCTAAATTTAACACATACTAGAACAAGACTAGACATCTACATAAAGCGAGATTTGCGGGTCTACTTACCTTATAAAACGAACTTCATTAGGGCAAGAAATACAGAACCGTAAAATATTAAGGGAAAAACAAAATCAAGTAACTGGTTCTTGTATTAATGCAATCTTGAAATAATCTTAATTCCCATCCCCTAGAATTGGGGGGGGGGGGGATTCCCCATTAGTTGAGAACCACTGGTGTAGCAAGACGACATCAAAGTCGTAAATCAACTTCTACAATACCCAGCCCTCCCTGCCTGGCACTACGGCAGTTCGTTTAGCCCACCCTGATATGTTTCAGTGTCATTCGCTGCAGTATGCTTTTGAATGTTCTGATCCCTGATCTCTTGTTTCCGTGCCTCTTTCTCTCACCATTCCCCAACCTTCTTCTCTTAATGCCCCCTCTCTCACCAGCAACATTCACACACAGGTAATAAGTTTATGTTACTCACGGACATCTGTTTCATTCACTGAGCACATGGCGATTACGGTAAGCAATATCATGGTAGTTATCTGTACTGGAGATATGGCAGCGGAGACTCAAACAACACTGGAATAAATGGTAATAGACATGCAGGTGTACACTAGGCATTCAATAATACCTGAAATGAATACATTAAAGGTAGAGAGGTATACATTACACCTGGATAACTCGCTGTAAAAAAATTCGTTTAGGGAGCCTGTGATCTGGCATGCGAATCAAGTGACCAGCCCAGCGAATCTGATTCTTCATCAGTAAAGTGTGGATACTGGACATGGACGCTCTTTCTAGGACTTCAGTGTCTGGAATCTTGTCTTGCCATTTAATATTCAGTAGCTTCCTAATGTACTCGGCTCGCGATGATGGTGGAATTCTGCAAGAGGGCGTCTGATTGGTCTGGAACTCTGGGACCCCAGTATATAAGGCCCCGCACAGGTAGAACTGGCCTTTTCCGTAGTCCACCACACTGAGTGACAAGGCGCCAATGCCTATTTCTATTGTGTGTTTAGTAGTTAGACCCTGAAGTTTTGCAGTGGAAAAGCCAGAATTCTAGTTTTAGATTTAAGATTTTCCTGGGTTGTTAGTAGACTGGAAGTGTTTGGTGGACTAGAAGTTTTTGATAAGTTAGTTTTTAGTAGGCTAGAAGTTTTTGATAAATTAGTTTTTGGTGGACTAGAAGTTTTTGTTAAATTAGTTTTAGTGGATCTGTTGTTGGTGGATTAGTGTTTGGTAGATTTGTAGCTTTTACTGGACTAGAAGTTTTTGCTACACTTAGGAATTTGGTTTGTTAGGTTAGTGTCTTTGCTGTTTGATGTTTGCTGTATCCTAATTTCTTTGTTGAAGCTACATGTCTGTATATTATTGTGAAGTTTAGAAGTTTAATAAACAAATGATGCTTGTGTTACTCTTACTTTGTTGTTTAGTTGGTAGACTCTTATTATAGTCATTGGTGTTAGAACAACCCTTGGAGTAATTCTTTGTCTGGGATTGGAGAATATTGTTCTAATCCCCTGTCGGCCCACCCTGGACCTTCTTAAACCTTAATTCTTTTCTATTCTTGTTAACCGAGGACGGTGAGAGGTTCTTTCTCTTTATTCATTTTCTTCTTTGGCCCTACTCAGTCAGGGTTTGCGCTCTTCTCCTCACATCACCGTAGCAGAAGTAAGTGGTCCTTGCTTCCTGTTTATACCTCTGTTTTCAAGGGAAGGACAATTCGTTAGGTTGACGGCCCCAAATGGGGTAATGATTCCATATGTGGGGTACTTCATGTGTGACATTGTGTTGGGTGGGACACAAGTGAAGGACTGTGCGGTGTTTGTCACCAAAGACATGGGCAATGGGGAGAGAAGAGTGCCTGGCATTATTGGCACGAACATTTTACAGTCAGTGCCGAATCTGTGTAGGTTTCTTAATTGGAGCAGCACAGCGGAGGAGATTCCTGGAGTCGGACTGGACGGAGTTAAAGTGTTTGTTGACAATAGAGTTTGCGTACCTGCCCGCTCCATCACTGCAGTTAGTGTAAAATGTGTAAGATTTGTGCGTGAAAATATGCATGTCATTTTCAGCCCAACTCGAGACTTGGAGCACAAGGGTTTGCTTTTCTCCCACACTTTGACTACCTTGAGACGGGGCGTATGTCAAGTCCAAGTGGTCAGTCTGGGGGATGAAGACATATTCTTGTCGAAGGGTACTCAAGTTGGGGATATTTCAGATGCTACTGTAGATTTGACCAACCATTTCAAAATGGTAAGTGCTCAGGAAGTTGAGGTTTCAACACGGCCTTATGCCGGAGAGAAAGATGATGTTAGGTGCCCTGTAGATTTGAGCAGTTTTGAGGGTAGTGATAGAGATAGGAAGAAGTTAGAGGAGTTATTAGTTAGGTATGATAGTCTTTTTGCCAAGGGAGATACTAACATAGGCTATACAGATAGGGTAACCCATAGCATCCAGTTGACAGATGAGACCCCCATCAAGCAGCCTTATAGGAGAATTCCCCCAGCATTTTATAGAGAAGTACAAGATCATCTCCAAGGTTTATTAGATAGTCAGATAATTAAGGAAAGTTCCAGTCCTTGGGCTTCTCCGGTGGTCCTCGTGAGAAAAAAATTATGGTAGACTTAGGCTATGTGTCGATTATCGGGCTGTAAACGTTAGGACAAAAAAAGATGCATACCCTCTCCCTAGACTAGAGTAGATGAGTATCTAGATGCCCTAGGGGGTGCCAAATTGTTTTCAACTCTAGATCTTGCCAGTGGGTATTATCAGGTGGCCATGAAGCCAGAGGATCAAGAGAAGACTGCTTTTACCACCCCGTTTGGTTTGTATGAGTATACGCGTATGCCAATGGGACTTGCAAACTCCGCGAGCAGCTTCCAGAGGTTAATGCAATGCTCTCTGAATGACTACTTTTTCCAGATTTTGTTGGTATACCTTGATGACATTTTGGTGTTTTCTGGGGATTTTTCAGAGCATTTGAGTAGGCTTGAGAAAGTGTTTGAGAGACTGCAGTCCATTGGGCTAAAACTAAATCCTGAAAAGTGTAACTTTTGTCAGAAAAAGGTTGAGTTTTTAGTGCACACCATTTCAGAAGAAGGCATTGGAACCATGGATGATAAAGTTGCAGTCATAAAAGAAGCACCTGTGCCCAGAACTCAGACAGAACTTAGGTCATTTCTAGGGTTAGCCAGTTATTATGGAAGGTTTGTCTCAAAGTTTGCTAATATTGCAAGACCACTACATGAGCTGGTGGGCCAACTCAACCAGCAGCAAACCGGTGATACTAAGAAGAAGAAAGGACCCATAGGGCGGTTGTGGACTCCAGAGTGTGACGAGGCGTTTAATCGATTAAAAGAGGCTCTGACATCAACACCCCTTTTAGCTTCCCAGACTTCTCATTACAGTTCATATTGGAGGTAGATGCCTCATACCAGGGTTTAGGTGCTGTCCTCTCACAAATTCAAGATGGTAAGAAAAGAGTCTTAGCTTACGCTAGCCGCACGCTACGCCCCTCAGAACGAAATGCTAAAAGCAGTTCTAAGCTTGAGTTACTTGCGTTGAAGTGGGCTATGACTGAGAAGTTTAGAAGTTATCTTTTAGGTACTAAAGTAGAAGTTTTTACAGATAGTAGGAATTTAGCTTTGTGGCAAAAGGCAAAACTGGGTGCCATTGAGCAGAGATGGATAGCACAGATGTCGATGTTTGACTACACCATTAAGCACAAACCAGGTCGTGCTAATGGAAATGCTGATTATTTGTCCCGCTACCCATTTGAAGCCCCAGGAAGATCAGATGAAGAAGGTGACATTCCAATCAGTCACATAGCTGCTACACCAGTTAGTCCAAACTTAAGAACTGCTAGGATAGGAGAGATTGTAGAAGTAGATAGACAGAATAACCCTGTAGGTAATGTGCCACTGGTATCATTACCATCATATTCAGCTGAAGAGTTGAAAAAACTACAAGCAGAAGATGTGCATGTGTATAAAGTGTTAACTTGTGTGAGTGAGAGTGTGAGACTGAGTAAGATAGAGATGAGGGATTTACCCCCTGAAACCAAAAGCTTGTTGAAGCAGCGAAAGAGGTTGAGTGTGATTAATGGGTTGTTGTACAGGAAATTAAAGAGGCCAGGTAGAGGGTGGATTTCTCAATTAGTGGTACCTGGTGCATTGAAGCAGAGAGTGTTAGAATCGGTGCACAGCACCGGCCATCAGGGCAGAGATAGGATGATACAAATCCTTAGAAGTAGATGTTATTGGGTTGGCATCACGAAAGATGTTGAACTGTTTTGTAAAAGATGCCAGAGGTGTAATATTGCTAAACCATCCCATATTAAACTGCAGGGTCCTTCAGGTAATTTATTAGCATCTAGGCCTTTTGAGGTGGTGACTATGGATTTTACTATGTTAGAGAAGGATAGTCGGGAGTATGAAAATGTGTTGGTCATTACAGATGTTTTCACCAAATTTACAGTTGCTGTTCCCACAAGGGATCAGAAGGCCTCGACAGTTGCAAAAGTTCTGGTGGAGAAATGGTTTCTGTATTTAGGTGTACCCATAGACTCCATTCAGATCAAGGCAGGAACTTTGAATCGGCTGTGATTGCAGAACTCTGTAGAGTGTACGGGATTCAAAAGAGCCGTACCACGAGTTACAATTCAAAAGGGAACGGCCAGTGCGAAAGGTTTAATAGGACCCTACATGATCTTCTGAGGCCACTAGAGGCAAGCCAGAAAAGGAAATGGTCTGAACATATAGCTGAGGTTTTGTTAGTTTATAACTCTACGCCCCACTCGTCCACAGGTTACTCCCCGTACTACTTGGTGTTTGGAATAGAACCCAGATTGCCAGTAGATTTCATGCTAGATGCTAGTGATGATAGTGATTGTAATGATGGGGAACCAAATGTTGAGAACTGGGTGACTGGACATCTTTCCCGTCTGCGTAATGCGCATGTTAGGGCAGGCGAACAGTTAAGAAAGTTAGCTGCTGTAAGGAAAGAGAGATGTGACAAGACATCATCCTCTAAATTGTTAACCATAGGAGAAGTAGTTAGGAAGAGAGTCCACTATACAGAGAGGTGCAAGATTAAAGACCAGTGGTCTGTAGATAAATATACAGTGGTGCAGGTCCCAAAAGCATCAGGAGGCCCATATGTTATTAGAAGAGTGGGAGAGAATGGACCTGACATTAGAGCAGCAGGACACGAGTTAAAGCGGTGTGAGAAAGATGCGGTAATTGAGGTACCGGAGGCGACGATAAGACTACCAGAATTGCCTGTCGTGGTAGAGGTTGAGGAACTACGGGATAGACCGCCAAGAAGTGACTGGTACATGTTTGAGCCAGGAGACTTGAATGTGAGGCGATCAGAGAGAATCCGCCTTAGAAGAGATAGATGATGTTATTTTTGAATACATTTTGTTTCAAATGTTCAGTGTTGAGGCAAGTGGTAACCTGTATAAAGGTTGCTGATTTACTGTTTGTGTAACTTTTATGATTGTTTAATTATTTTTATGTAAAAAGTGAGGGTTGTATTCATTTTGTTATGATTGCTCATGTAGCAGAGGGGCTATTTCTCCTCACTGATGTTGATTTGGTCACTGAGTATTAACTTGTACTAGTATAAGGATGGCTTATGCTTATATGTTATTAATGCTATTTTGGACTTATTGATGACTGGTGACGTACATGTATACTGTTTCACATTATAAATCTGGGTAGAATGAGTAAATTGTTTTATAATGGTACTGTTTAGGGATGTGACCAGCAGTTCAGGTGTTGAGGGCAGTGTCCTCAAGAGTGACAGATTTTTGTTGTTGTTGCTGAGAGATGTGTTCCTTGGCATAGAATTATCAGAGCATAGAGGTGTGAAGGTAACTACTTGTTTGATAAGTGTACCAGAGACTATGGTCCGGTTGACGAAACGACAACAGTTAAAGAGGGGGAATTCTTCATTGTTTTTTGTAATTGTTCGTATAATATTGTGAACACTAAGGTGGCGGGAGACTGTCTCCCTGTTGATTGCATAATTGTTTTTTACTGCTGATATTAGTTTAGTTTTGAATAATGACTGGTATTAATGTAGATGTACCTTGTATTAGCATGTGCCCATTATTCTTGTTGGTACCTGATGTACATTTTTGGGGTGTTTTACGTGATGGGTAATGTCTGGTGAGGATAGGAAAAAATATTTTTTGAGCTCCATCAGTAGTGGAGGACTATAAAGTAGGAGTCAGAAATTATCCCTCCTATACCCAAGGCACTAGGGGTGTAATGTTCAGTTGTCTGGGACGACAACAATTAAAGATGGGGAATAATGTACTCGGCTCGCGATGATGGTGGAATTCTGCAAGAGGGCGTCTGATTGGTCTGGAACTCTGGGACCCCAGTATATAAGGCCCCGCACAGGTAGAACTGGCCTTTTCCGTAGTCCACCACACTGAGTGACAAGGCGACAATGCCTATTTCTATTGTGTGTTTAGTAGTTAGACCCTGAAGTTTTGCAGTGGAAAAGCCAGAATTCTAGTTTTAGATTTTAGATTTTCCTGGGTTTTTAGTAGACTGGAAGTTTTTGGTGGACTAGAAGTTTTTGATAAGTTAGTTTTTAGTAGACTAGAAGTTTTTGATAAATTAGTTTTTGGTGGACTAGAAGTTTTTGTTAAATTAGTTTTAGTGGATCAGTTGTTGGTGGATTAGTGTTTGGTAGATTTGTAGCTTTTACTGGACTAGAAGTTTTTGCTACACTTAGGAATTTGGTTTGTTAGGTTAGTGTCTTTGCTGTTTGATGTTTGCTGTATCCTAATTTCTTTGTTGATGCTACATGTCTGTATATTATTGTGAAGTTTAGAAGTTTAATAAACAATGATGCTTGTGTTACTCTTACTTTGTTGTTTAGTTGGTAGACTCTTATTATAGTCATTGGTGTTAGAACAACCCTTGGAGTAATTCTTTGTCTGGGATTGGAGAATATTGTTCTAATCCCCTGTCGGCCCACCCTGGACCTTCTTAAACCTTAATTCTTTTCTATTCTTGTTAACCGAGGACGGTGAGAGGTTCTTTCTCTTTATTCATTTTCTTCTTTGGCCCTACGCAGTCAGGGTTTGCGCTCTTCTCCTCACATCACCGTAGCAGAAGTAAGTGGTCCTTGCTTCCTGTTTATACCTCTGTTTTCACTAAGGTAGACTGTGTGTAAGTGGTTTAATTTCCTAGTGTGTCGCTGATAAACAGTCCAGGTTTCATAAGCATATAGCAGTGTGGATAATACAACTGCTTTGTAGACTTTTAGCTTTGTTTGCAGGCTTATTCCAGTTCTGTCCCATACATTCTTGTACAGTCTGCCAAAGGCCGCACTGGCCTTGGAGATTCTTACATTCACTTCATCATCAATTGTGGCAGCTTGTGACACAGTGCTGCCAAGATAGGTGAATTTGTCCACAACACTTAGTCTATGATCATTCACTTTGATATTCGGCATAGTGTGATTATTCCCTGGAGCTGGCTGGTACATAACTACAGTCTTCTCCAAGTTGATATTGAGCCCAAAGTTGGCACAGGCATGTGAGAAAGCTGTAACATTATGTTGCATGTCCGCCTATGAGTTGGCGTATAGAGCGCAATCACCAGCAAACAGGAGCTCTCTGATGGTGTCGCTATTAATTTTGGTTTTAGCTTTCAGCCTTCTGAGATTGAATAACTTTCCATCCATACGGTAGTTGATGTCTATTCCAATGTCGTCGTTCTCGAAGGCAATCATCAACATGGCTGAAAACATGAGGCTGAACAGTGTTGGTGCCAGGACACATCCTTGCTTCACTCCATTGGTGACAGGAAAGGGTTCAGACAGTTCACCATTTTCCTCTACTCTGTACCACGACAGCTACCCCAACATAGATGAGTATTTGTTTCTTACCTCGGACTATTTGAGCTGTGCGTGTTTGTTCGTGCGTGCGTGCGTGCGTGTGTGTTATTTAATGTCACTAAAATAATGCAGGTAATAGATTAACACCACTACAATAGACATCGCAAGAAATCATCTCTTCTGATACATAACCAATGGAAATGCATGATACATCATACACATCATACACATCATCCCCGTATTCAAGTGAGAAAAGATCTCAAGATAACGATATTGTTACAGACTTCATAAAGACATAACAAGCGCAATCTGTTACAGCGACCATATATTAATCTTAAGCAATATATATTTAAAATTAAAGAAAGTCAAATATACACCAAGAAACACAACATTTGATCTACGGGCACTGAAGAGTGAGGAGTTAAAAGATAAATTCAACGTTGAGGTAAAGAACAGATTTGATGCATTGTCCGATGTAGAAATATTATTTCAAGATGCCAACGACCAATGGGAAATATTAAAGAAATCCGTCAACGAAGCTGCAGAAACAACCATCCCAAAAATAAAGATAATGAGACGCAAGAGATGGATGACAGAGGACACATTAAAACTCATGGAAATAAGAAGACAGCAACAAAAATAACAAGGAAAAATATTAAGAGATTCACAGGAAAATTTGGAAGTTATGTAAAGAGGGAAAAGAAACATGGCTTGAGAAAAATTGCAAGGAAATTTAAAACCAACACAACACCAGGAATACCAAATTAATGCACAAAAGAATTAATGACATTACTAACAAAAGAACACAAACATCAACGGGTTGCCTAAAAGTCAACGATGGAAAAATCATAATAGAAAAAGATAAGATTTTACATGAGTGGTCAGATTATCTTAACCACCTTTATGATGATGCAAGAGAAGAACAGTATGTTCATCGGAATAATAATGAAGGACTATCAATTTTGAAGACGGGAGTTCAGAAAGCTCTTAACCATATGAAAACTGGCAAGACGTCGTGTATACATAACATCACAACAGAAATGATCAATGCCTTGGAAGAATGTGGAATAGACCAAGTCACAAGACTGCTGAACGTAATCTACGATACTGGAGATATACCTCCTGAAATATGTAATTATATATTTATTGCAATCCCGAAGAAATCACGAGCCTTGAAATACGATAAACATCGAACAATTAATATAATGAGCCACATCACGAAGATTTTGCTGAGAATTATCATGTAAAGAGTTAGGAAGAAAATACAACCCGAAATAAGGAGAAGTACAATGTGGGTTTGTAGAAGGCAAGGGTACAGTAAATGCTGTGTATATACTGAGAACAGTAATTGAACGGTGTTGAATTGAACGTTCTATAGAAGTAAACAGAGACGTGCATCTTTGCTTTATTGACTACACAAAGGCTTTCGATAAAGTGAGACATGTCGACATGATAAGGTTGTTTGAAGATCGACAAACTGATGGAAAAGTCCTTAGACATACAAATAATATTTTGGAAACAACAAGCTGCCATCAGAAATGATAATAAAGTAGGTCAATATCAGCCTATTAAAAGAGGTGTGAGACAGTGATGTGTAATGTCTCCAGACCTTTTTTTCATTACGGTGAAAATATTTTCAGAAATATAGACGATATGGAAGGAATGAACCCTGGGGGACGATACATCAATAACATTAGATATGCAGATGATACAGTTTTGATTGCAGACAATGAAAAGGACCTGCAACATTTAGTAGATGCGGTTGTTGCACACAGAGAACAACTAGGTATTAGAATTAAATTGTAAGAAGACACAGACTATAGTCGTGCCTAAAACCGCCCCAAGAGATGTGGAAACTCCAGCAATAACCACACGGACACTACTGTCTTGTAGCAATATATGACAACAAATCCATTGACACCAATGCAACATGGTTGTACAGAGTTATGACAAAACCCCTGACAACAATATAGTTGTACAGAATTATGACAGTACCACAGACAGAAAGCATATACAATCAAAACTGTTGTAAAGAGACTAGACATACATTGGGGGGGGGGGGGGGGTACGGGGTGTCAGGCATTGGTAGCACCTTTGGTAAGGATGGCTCTCATGTCCTTTCAGGACCCATCCCCCACTGGTCCAAGTCTGACACCCAGCTCGTGCCTGTGGCTCCTAGTAGCTGTCAGCCTGCGACAGCGGCCACCCCCCGGGCAACAGCTGTGAGAGGCTGGCTAAACCAGGCATGGGTATCCGATTTGGTGTCAAACCAAGAGGTAAACTAGGGTATGCCTACCCAGCATGTGAAGACAGGATTCGGCAGACTGCGCGGAAGAAATCATTCCTGATTCAACGGGCAAGACGGCGTTTACCTGCAAAGCGTTGTGGAACGTAATGAGCACGGCAAGGCACGTAGAGGGCCCTGGTCATCCACTGCACCTGTATTCGTCTCCAATCGTCTCGACTTGTCTTGCCACTGGACTCAGATGGACTCAGGCGAGAGAGTGAGGTCGACGAATTGCGCAACTCTTCCTCACTTTAATCCAAGTCATCGCGCAAGTCATTCTTCATCCAACGTCACATATCACCTTCAAGCCCTGTGGCGGTGGGCAAGCGGCAAAGCGGCAGGCGTGGGTACGCTGGCAGCCGTAGTCGCAGACCTGCACACAGGCGGCTCAGGCCATATGGTCGTCTTCTACTGACCGGAGCAGCAGTGGGATTCGGCAGCCCCCTGAGCGACTGAGCAGCCCTCTATAGGAACACACTGCTCACCTCCATAGCATGAGGAAGGGGCTAGAAAATGTGCCCTAAACATTGTCTGCTTCATCACTACCTAACCAGCTAGCCGCGGTTGGTGGGTACCCTAACTGCGGTCGACATACAAAGAAAGATAAAACAAGCAAAGCTAAAAGAGTAAACCATATTCCCTTAACAATTGGAACTTGGAATGTACGCACCCTACTTGACAGAGACGGCGCGTCGGGTCCAGAGAGACGAACAGCACTGATTGGGAGAGAGCTCGGCAGGTACAACATCGACATTGCAGCCTTGAGCGAGACACGACTTGCAGAAGAAGGCCAAATCTGTGAAATTGGTGCCGGCTACACATTTTTCTGGAGTGGAAGGAAAAGCGAGGAAAGACGCCAATCCGGTGTGGGATTTGCCATTAAGTCGGCCCTGGTCGGCAAATTAGCTGGATTTCCAAAGGGTGTAAACGACAGGCTCATGGCCATGAAGTTGCCCCTGCTGAATGGAAGGAAGCACGCAACCATTGTGAGTGTCTACGCACCAACTATGAGGACCTGCACAGGTTCTATGAGGACCTGCACAATGTATTAACATCTGTTCCCAAAGGAGACAAACTTATACTCCTTGGGGATTTCAATGCCAGAGTAGGCACGGACACCACCTCTTGGAGTGGCATTATTGGAAAGCATGGAGTCGGAAATTGTAACAGCAATGGACTCCGCCTCCTTCAGACTTGTGCCGAACATGATCTCCTGATTACGAACACAATTTTCCGTCTCCCCATGAGAAATAGGACATCGTGGATGCACCCTCGCTCGAAACACTGGCACCTCATTGACTATGTCATCGTCAGGAGGAGTGACAGACAAGACGTTCGAGTGACAAAATCCATGTGTGGTGCCGAATGTTGGACAGACCATCGTCTCATTGTCGCGAAAATGAACATCCACATCAGGCCACCACGGCGTCCTCAAGGGGCGAAAATGCAAACAAAGCTAAATGTCACCCGCCTAAACAGCAAGAAAATGCAGCAGTCGTTTGAAAATATGCTGGAAGACCGCCTTAAGCCCAATGCTGAAGCTAAACAGGATACAGAAACAGAATGGAGAGCCCTAAAGGACACGATTTACAACACTGCTATGGAAATCCTGGGTTCAGCCCCCCGAAAGCATAAAGACTGGTTTGATGAAAATTCCGAAGACATCAACCAATTGCTGGCCGAGAAACATCTTCTCCTCAAGGCACATTTGAATGACCCAAAGTCAACATCAAAAAAAGTTGCTTTCAAGAACATTCAGAGAGTAGTGCAGCAGAAACTTCGGCACATGCGGGACTCCTGGCTGAGCAGCAAAGCTGATGAAATTCAGGGCTTTGCTGACAGACACGATATGAAAAACTTCTACGACTCACTGAAAGCGGTCTATGGTCCTTCATCACCAGGCATAGTTCCCCTCCTCAGTGCAGACGGGGGAACATTGGTCACCGATAAGAAAGAAATCCTCCAACGCTGGGCAGAGCATTTCAGCAAAATCTTAAATGCAACTTCCTTCTTCGATGATGAAACCATCAATTGCCTTCCTCAAGTTCCCACCAATGAGACTCTTGATGACCTGCCAACCATAGTGGAAATAAACAAAGCCATCCAGCAACTCTCCAGCGGCAAGGCACCTGGTCCTGACTCCATCCCAGCAGAGATATACAAGGCAGGTGGGCCGGTCCTAACAGAGCAGCTTCACCAAGTCTTCACAAACATATGGATGAACGAGACCATGCCACAAGATTTTAAGGACGCGTCAATAGTCCACCTTTACAAACGTAAAGGAAACCGCCAATCCTGTGACAACCACCGAGGCATCTCCTTGCTTTCAATTGCAGGGAAGATACTCGCCAGATTTCTTCTCAATCGCCTCACAGCCCATCTCGATCAAGGTCTTCTTCCTGAGAGTCAATGTGGCTTCAGAAAAGAACGTGGAACTGTTGACATGATTTTCGCTGCAAGGCAGCTGCAAGAGAAATGTCAGGAACAGAACTGCGAAATGTTCTCCACTTTCATTGACCTTACCAAGGCTTTTGATACAGTCAGCAGAGAAGGACTGTGGAAGATTATGGCAAAATATGGCTGTCCACGAAAGTTTGTCCAAATAGTGCGGCTATTTCATGACGGCATGCAGGCAAGAGTACAGGAAAATGGTGAGCTGTCTGAACCCTTTCCTGTCACCAATGGAGTGAAGCAAGGATGTGTCCTGGCACCAACACTGTTCAGCCTCATGTTTTCAGCCATGTTGATGAATGCCTTCGAGAACGACGACATTGGAATAGACATCAACTACCGTATGGATGGAAAGTTATTCAATCTCAGAAGGCTGAAAGCTAAAACCAAAATTAACAGTGGCACCGTCAGAGAGCTCCTGTTTGCTGATGATTGCGCTCTATACGCCAACTCAGAGGCGGACATGCAACATAATGTTTCAGCTTTCTCACATGCCTGTGCCAACTTTGGGCTCAATATCAACTTGGAGAAGACTGTAGTTATGTACCAGCCAGCTCCAGGGAATAATCACACTGTGCCGAATATCAAAGTGAATGATCATAGACTAAGTGTTGTGGACAAATTTACCTATCTTGGCAGCACCCTGTCACAAGCTGCCACAATCGATGACGAAGTGAATACAAGAATCTCCAAGGCCAGTGCAGCCTTTGGCAGACTGTACAAGAATGTATGGGATAGAACTGGAATAAGCCTGCAAACAAAGCTAAAAGTCTACAAAGCAGTTGTATTATCCACACTGCTATATGCTTGTGAAACCTGGACTGTTTATCAGCGACACGCTAGGAAATTAAACCACTTCCACACAGTCTGCCTAAGGAAGCTACTGAAGATTAAATGGCAAGACAAGATTCCAGACACTGAAGTCCTAGAAAGAGCATCCATGCCCAGTATCCACACTCTACTGATGAAGAATCAGATTCGCTGGGCTGGTCACCTGACTCGCATGCCAGATCACAGGCTCCCTAAACGAATTTTTTACAGCGAACTGCGTTGTGGTAAACGCTCCCAAGGTGGCCAGAGGAAACGTTTTAAAGACACTCTGAAAATTTCACTGAATGCTTTTGGAATTCATCATGACACCTGGGAGGCTGCAGCCAGAGACCGAAATTCGTGGCGTGCATCATTGCGCAAGGGTGCAGTCATATGTGAGGCAACCAGGACTGCAAGAGCTGTGAAGAAAAGGCAGGACAGAAAAACCACTGCAGGAAATCCTCCTCTAGAGACGTCAAGCATTCTTTGTCCACATTGTCAAAGAACATTTCGAGCCAAAATAGGCCTTATCAGCCATCTTAGAACCCACGGCTCCACACCTTCAACCCCACTGGATGAAATGAATGGTCATCATCATTCTTGATGGACAAACAACAGACATACATAGAACATATCGCACACACATTGGGCCAACATTATGACCACAGAATAATTGGAAGGCACTGTGACAAGCGGACAATTTCTGGGACACAGAGTTAGAGAAAGATGACATGATAAGATTCTGCACAGCATTTCCCATGGGCATAAAACAGCACCCACGTTTATACCGGAAGCCACCGATTCTGCACAACATTTTCTATTGGCATAAAACAACACCCACGTTTATATCGGATGCCACAGACAAAGAGGTCTCAGACATATTGACATACTCAATCAATCAATCATTTTGAGAACAAAAATTCAAAATTTGGTCTCATTCAACCTGCTTCTTCAGCGTTGATTAGAGTTGAGATCCGTGGTTTTTGTAGGTTTAATCCTCTTTCTTTCTGTGCGCTCTTATGAGTGAGTCCTAACTCGGATTGGTTATGTAAGCGTTTGTGTCTGTGACATCAGCTGGGGGATTGGTCGGCGAGTTATCCTTTGTGCCCGTCTCCTCTAGCATATTTTTGTTCAGTGTTGGCTTCTGGCTCGTCTGTTTTGCTAGGGTGCAGTCCTAATAAGGACTCCTCCTTTTGTTTGTTTGCTTTTGTTTCCTTGCTTTGTGATCGACCCGAGAATAATCTCATCTGAGCTACCAGTCATCCAGTTTTCGGGTACAGTCTCTCTAGTTGAAGACTGGTTTCCCCTTGAACTTGTTCGTCATTGAAAATGTGTTGCTGGGTTCGTCTTGGAGATTCTCACTGGTCTTTGGCTTGGCTCCAGCTTGCGGCTTCTCTCCACAGATTGTGTGTGAGCGGCGGATGTGTGTGGGTGGGGTATATGTGGGTGGTGGGGTGTGTGTGGGTGGGAGGTGTGTGTTTTTGGGTTTTTATGGGTGGGGGATATGTGTGGGCAGGTGGGGAGATGTGTTTGTGGGTGGGGATGTGTGTATAGGTGGAGGAAGTGTAGTTGAGAGGTGGCGAATATTGGGTGGGTGAGTGGGTGTAGGTTGGCTGTTGTGTGTGTGGGTGGGTGGGGAAAATTGTGAGGGTGCAGGATGTATGTATGGATAGGTGCGGGATGTGTGGGTTGACGGGGGTATGTGTGTTTGGTTTTGTGATGTGTGGTTGCAAGTGTGTAGGTGGGTGGTGGAGAATATGTGGGTGGGTGTGGGCGTGTCGGTTATGGGATGGGTGGGGGTGTATGTGTGGGTGGGGAAATGTGTGTGAGTATGGGATCGGTGGGTGGTTAGCGGCATGTATGTTTGCCTGAGTCTGTGTGAGTGCGTGGATGTATGTGTGGGTGGGTGGGGTGTTGTGGGTGGGGGATGTGTGGGTAGTTGAGGGATGTGTGGGTGGCTGCGGGGTGTGAGGGTGGATGGGGGATGTCTCACAACATTGCAATATGCACTGTTTATGGTTACAACTTTCATTTGGCAATGTTTTTTTTTTTTCATGTGAATGTACCATGCGTAATATGCATTTATGCTTACAAAATCAATTTGACAATGTTTGTTTTCCCTATGTAAATGTAACATGCACGTTTGATGAATGAAAGATGTGTGATCGAAAGGGCCGAATGTAAGACGGGCTTGCGTGCCCAATTTGTTATACTTTTAAAATAAAATTCGTTCGTCCGTTTGTTCGTTCGTTCGTTCGTTCGTTCGTTCTCCGGTGTTTTGCGTGGCTCCAGCTTGCGGCTTCTCGGTGGTCTTTTGCGTGGCCTTTGCTTGTTTCTTTTGTTATTGTTCCCTTTCGGCTTTTTGCAGTTCTCTCTCTCTCTCTCTCTCTCTCTCTCTCTCTCTCTCTCTCTCTCTCTCTCTCTCTCTCTCTCATCTCTCTCTCTCTCTCTCTCTCTCTCTCTCTCGCTCTCTCTCTCTCTCTCTCTCTCTCTCTCTCTCTCTCTCTCTCTCTCTCTCTCTCTCTCATGATGGCCTTGAGGACTTCGTTTTCCTTCTTCATCTCGGCCAAGCGCTCCATCTCTTGTTGGATGCTGTGCTGGATTTCTTTCATGTCAGCCAGTAGTTTTTCGTTGTCGCTGGTCGGAGTCGGCGCAAGCAGTGCCTTGACTTGCTTCTTCAGCTCGTCAATCTGGTCTTGTAGCTGTGATATTTTTGGCATGTTGAATTCTTGTTGCTGTGTCACACCTCCGCAGTGCTTCCTTGTGTGGTTTCTTTGTAGATTTGGCGGTCTTTGAGACATCTCTATGTCTTTGGAGGTACGGAAAGCCCAGGTATCTTGCTCCATGCTTGCAAAGGCAGTTAGCACACTTTCTGTTGTCGTTGGGTTCTCGGAAGTCCTTGTGCTGTTTGGCCAACGAACATTCCTTCAATGCATGGTGTTCGGCGCAGTATCGACAGATCTTTTACTTGCTGCGGCATGTTGTTCTGCTGTTGCCGGCCCTCTGACATCTTGAACAGTGCGTGATTCTCGGAATGAATCTTCCAGGCTGTTAAATTTTCTTGTCCATAGATATTGTGATCGGCATCTCGCTGCCCTCTGTTGTTAACACCGCTAGAGTAGTAGGTATCCTGGAGTCAGAATCAAGATTCGGATATGCAGATTCTCCCGTTTAAGCAGCTAAGGATTTGTTCATCTGACAGCTCCACTTGGATACCTTTGGTCACCCATCTGGTCGTCTGTGAGTCGGTGTTTCCGGCTCTGGTGTCTTTCTCCTCACTCTTCTTCTCATCTGTCTTGGCTCTTCTCTGTGGTCGGTTGTCGTCGGTCTTCCTCGTGGTAGCTTCAGTAGTATCTGTAGAGTCAGATTCTTTGCTGCAGCTCACATGCAGTTTCTCTCCTGTCGTCTACTTGAAGGTCTTGGCGGGTTCCACGCTGCTCATCTTGTAAGTCGGGTGTCGTTTGGTGTGTTTCTTGTCATGTGCCATTTTCTTCCCCCCCTTTCCCCCCCTAATCAGGTTTCTTGAACAGTTCAGGCGACTTGTTCTCGATGGCGTTCGGCATGTGCGAATGACACGATTCAATTGCACCCAGGTTTATATCGGAAGCCACAGACGGAGAGGTCTCATACATAACAAAAGAAGAAGGGGGTCAACGTGGCGGAATGGATAGGAACGCTCGCTCTTAAACTTCCAGTGTGCTGATGCCGAGGTAGAAGTTCAACCCCTACACCGGTCACTGTGACTAAAATATTTACTTCTCATCCTCGACTTAAGGAAGTAAAGTGTAAGTACCTCAGAAGTCGAAGTGGGTTCGCTTGATGGCGAGGAACACTGATAAAAAGGAAAACTAACCAACAAATAAACATCAGTCCAATCCACTAGAAGTAGCACAACGTGTATGGACTACGCTGAAGTTCAAATATAGCAAAAGCAACAAACAAAAAAAGAAGAAGAAGAAGCAGAAGAGAAAAATAAATGACAAGAGATGGACATGAAGAAGAAAATAAAGAAGAAAATGAAGAAGAAGACCACGAAAAGGAGAAGAAAGAGAAATCACATGGACAATTCTAAGTCAAGATATATGGACCTCACGATGGTCAACAATAGATAATTCTAAGTCAGTATGTGCCTAGATCACGATGGATAACAATAGCTGCACTTGGACAATTCTAAGTCAGGATATGTCGAGATTACGATGGCCAACAATAGTTGCATAGAGACCTGGATTTGATGATACTGTTGATGATGATGGTAATGTTGGTGATAAAGCGGCGTGCTTAGAACTTGTAAATTCTGTATTGAACAACCAGAATTATTGGCGCCAATTTCTCGCTAAGTGTCAACCGTTAGCATTCACACAAGATAACAGACACCTGCAGGTATTCAGTCGTGGAATTATGTGTTTAGAAAGTTGCTGTATGTGACATTAGTGATACAGACATGGAACCTACGATATGGCGAGTGGACATTCCTGCTTTATATACACAACACTGAACTAATAGAAAGAGAGGAGCCATACACGAATTCTGTGTTTGTAGAGCAATGGCCATGACCACGGCACACACGAGATCCAATCACAGACATACAGGCTAGTGGTCGAGAGTACAACCAACAGGTGACGGAGACAAGTTCTGCTGTAACTTACCTACACTTTCACTAGATGTCCGGATAGTTCTGCTGCAGGACTCTGGGTTTATATATCTTCTGGTTCAGCAAATTGACATCTGTTGGCACACTTGTTGACCAGTTTACTATCGCCAACGTTCTGCCGTTCATTAATTTTGTCCTGATTATGCGGCACTTCAAGTGACTGCTCGTGAAGATTTACTTCTAAATCAACGCTGAATGCCGGATATAATCTAAGGTAAGGGAAGGTGATTGTTTTATGTTGGTATCTAAGGACAGGTAGTAATTAAGAACTAGAATTGTTTATTGTTTGTCGACACAAGCAAATGTAGTGCGTACTGTTGTGATAGTATTGATTGAAAAGTGGCAAAAAATGCTTGGTGACAATAATAGACATCAGAGATTGGTGACAGACATTGAGAGATATCATAGATTGACGACAGACAATAATAGTCATCAGAGATTGGAGACAGACATTGAGAGATATCATAGACTGACGAAAGATAATGATAGACATCAGAGATTGGTGACAGACATTGAAAGATATCATAGATTGATGCCAGACATTGATAGATATCAGAGATTGGTGACAGACATTGAGAGATATCATAGATTGACGACAGATAATAATATATATCAGAGATTGGAGACAGACATTGAGAGATAACATAGATTGATGACAGACAATGATAGACATCAGAGATTGGTGACATACATTGAGCGATATCATAGGTTGACGACAGATAATGATATATATCAGAGATTGGAGACAGACATTGAGAGATATCATAGACTGACGAAAGATAATGATAGACATCAGAGATTGGTGACAGACATTGAGAGATATCATAGATTGACGACAGACATTGATAGACATCAGAGATTGGTGACAGACATTGAGAGATATTATAGATTGACGACAGACAATGATAGACTTCAGATATTGGTGACAGACATTGAGAGATATCATAGATTGACGACAGACAATAATAGTCATCAGAGACTGGACACAGACATTGAGAGATATTATAGATTGACGAAAGATAATGATAGACTTCAGAGATTGGTGACAGACACTGAGAGATATCATAGGTTGACGACAGGCAATGATAGATATCAGAGATTGGTGACAGACATTGACAGATATCATAGATTGACGACAGATAATGATATATATTTCAGAGATTGGTGACAGACATTGAGTGATATCATAGATTGACGACAGATAATGATAGATATCAGAGATTGGTGACAGACATTGAGAGATATCATAGATTGACGACAGACAATGATAGACATCAAAGATTGGTGACAGACATTGAGTGATATCATAGATTGACAACAGATAATGATAGTTATCAGAGATTGGTGACAGACATTGAGAGATATCATCGATTGATGCCAGGCATTGATATACATCAGAGATTGGTGACAGACATTGAGAGATATCATAGGTTGACGAAAGATAATGATAGACATCAGAGATTGGTGACAGACATTGAGAGATATTATAGATGTGTATAAGAGACAGATATTATAGATTGACGAAAGATAATGATAGACTTCAGAGATTGGTGACAGACATTGAGAGATATCATAGATTGACGACATACATTGATAGATATCAGAGATTGGTGACAGACATTAAGAGATATCATAGATTGACGACAGACATTGATAGATATCAGAGATTGGTGACAGACATTGAGAAATATCACAGATTGACGACAGATAATGATAGACATCAGAGATTGGTTACAGACATTGAGAGATATCATAGATTGACGACATACATTGATAGATATCAGAGATTGGTGACATACATTGAGAGATATCATAGATTGACGACAGATAATGATAGATATCAGAGATTGGTGACATACATTGAGAGATATCATAGATTGACGACATACATTGATAGACATCAGAGATTGGAGACAGACATTGAGAGATATCATAGATTGACGACATACATTGATTGACATTAGAGATTGGAGACAGACATTGAGAGATATCATAGATTGACGACATAAATTGATAGACATCAGAGATTGGAGACAGACATTGAGAGATATCATAGATTGACGACATACATTGATAGACATTAGAGATTGGAGACAGACATTGAGAGATATCATAGATTGAAGACATACATTGATAGACATCAGAGATTGGAGACAGACATTGAGAGATATCATAGATTGACGCCATACATTGATAGACATCAGATATTGGTGACAGACATTGAGAGATATCATAGATTGACGACAGACATTGATAGACATCAGAGATTGGAGACAGACATTGAGAGATATCATAGACTGACGACAGATAATGATAGATATCAGAGATTGGTGACATACATTGAGAGATATCAGAGATTGATGCCAGACATTGATAGACATAAGAGATTGGTGACAGACATTGAGAGATATTATAGATTGACGACAGTCATTGATAGACATCAGAGATTGGTGACAGACATTGAGAGATATTATAGATTGACGGAAGATAATGATAGACATTAGAGATTGGTGACAGACATTGAGAGATATCATAGATTGACGACAGACAATGATAGACATCAGAGATTGGTGACAGACATTGAGAGATATTATAGATTGGTGACAGACAGTGATAGACATCAGAGATTGGTGACAGATAGTGATATATATCAGAGATTGGTGACAGGCATTGAGAGATATCATAGATTGACGACAGATAATGATAGATATTAGAGATTGGTGACAGACATTGAGAAATATCATAGATTGACGACAGATAATTATAGACATCAGAGATTGGTGACAGACATTGAGAAATATCATAGATTGACGACAGATAATGATAGACATCAGAGATTGGTGACAGACATTGAGAGATATCATAGATTGACGGCAGATAATGATAGACATCAGAGATTGGTTACATAAATTAAAAGATATCAGAGATTGATGCTAGACATTGATAGACATCAGAGATTGGTGACAGACATTGAGAGATATCATAGATTGACGACAGACATTGATAGACATCAGAGTTTGGTGACAGACATTGAGAGATATCATAGATTGACGACATACATTGATAGATATCAGAGATAGGAGACATACATTGAGAGATATCATAGATTGACGACAGACATTGGTAGACATCAGATATTGGTGACAGACATTGAGAGATATCATAGACTGATGCCAGACATTGATAGACATCAGAGATTGGTGACAGACACTGAGCGATATCATAGGTTGACGACAGGTAATGATAGATATCAGAGATTGGTGACAGACATTGAGAAATATCATAGATTGACGACAGATAATGATAGACATCAGAGATTGGTGACAGACATTGAGAAATATCATAGATTGACGACAGATAATGATAGACATCAGAGATTGGTGACAGATATTGAGAGATATCATAGGTTGTCGACAGATAATGATAGACATCAGAGATTGGTGACAGACATTGAGAGATATTATAGATTGACGAAAGATAATGATAGACTTTAGAGATTGGTGACAGACATTGAGAGATATCATAGGTTGACGACAGACAATAATAGATATCAGAGATTGGTGACAGACATTGAGAGATATCATAGATTGACGACAGACATTGATAGATATCAGAGATTGGTGATAGACATTGAGAAATATCACAGATTGACGACAGATAATGATAGACATCAGAGATTGGTGACATACATTGAGAGATATCATAGATTGACGACATATAATGATAGATATCAGAGATTGGTGACAGACATTGAGAGATATCATAGATTGACGACATACATTGATAGACATCAAAGATTGGAGACAGACATTGAGATATATCATAGATTTACGACATACATTGATAGACATCAGTGATTGGAGACAGACATTGAGAGATATCATAGATTGACGACATACATTGATAGACATCAGAGATTGGAGACAGACATTGAGAGATATCATAGATTGACGCCATACATTGATAGACATCAGTTATTGGTGACAGACATTGAGAGATATAATAGATTGACGACAGACATGGATAGACATCAGATATTGGTGACAGACATTGAGAGATATCATAGACTGATGCCAGACATTGATAGAAATCAGAGATTGGTGACAGACACTGAGCGATATCATAGGTTGACGACAGGTAATGATAGATATCAGAGATTGGTGACAGACATTGAGAAATATCATAGATTGACGACAGATAATGATAGACATCAGAGATTGGTGACAGACATTGAGAGATATCATAAATTGACGACAGACAATGATAGACATCAGAGATTGGTGACAGAAATTGAGTGATATCATAGATTGACGACAGGTAATGATCGATATCAGAGATTGGTGACAGACATTGAGAGATATCATAGATTGATGCCAGACATTGATGGACATCAGAGATTGGTGACAGACATTGAGCGATATCATAGGTTGACGAAATATAATGATAGATATCAGAGATTGGTGACAGACATTGAGAGATATTATAGATTGGTGACAGACATTGACAGACATCAGAGATTGGTGGCAGACATTGAGAGATATCATAGGTTGACGACAGACAATAATAGATATCAGAGATTGGTGATAGACATTGAGAGATATCATAGATTGACGACATACATTGATAGATATCAGAGATTGGTGACAGACATTAAGAGATATCATAGATTGACGACGGACATTGATAGATATCATAGATCGGTGACATACATTGAGAAATATCACAGATTGACCACAGATAATGATAGACATCAGAGATTGGTGACAGACATTGAGAGATATCATAGATTGACGACAGACATTGATAGACATCAGAGATTGGTGACATACATTGAGAGATATCATAGATTGACGACAGATAATGATAGATATCAGAGATTGGTGACAGACATTGAGAGATATCATAGATTGACGACATACATTGATAGACATCAGAGATTGGAGACAGACATTGAGAGATATCATAGATTGACGACATACATTGATAGACATCAGAGATTGGAGACAGACATTTAGAGATATCATAGATTGACGCCATACATTGATAGACATCAGAGATTGGTGACAGACATTGAGTGATATCATAGATTGACGACAGATAATGATAGACATCAGAGATTGGTGACAGACATTGAGAGATATTATAGATTGACGAAAGATAATGATAGACTTCAGAGATTGGTGACAGACATTGAGAGATATCATAGGTTGACGACAGACAATAATAGATATCAGAGATTGGTGATAGACATTGAGAGATATCATAGATTGACGACATACATTGATAGATATCAGAGACTGGTGACAGACATTAAGAGATATCATAGATTGACGACAGACATTGATAGATATCATAGATCGGTGATAGACATTGAGAAATATCACAGATTGACCACAGATAATGATAGACATCAGAGATTGGTGACAGTCATTGAGAGATATCATAGATTGACGACAGACATTGATAAAAATCAGAGATTGGTGACATACATTGAGAGATATCATAGATTGACGACAGATAATGATAGATATCAGAGATTGGTGACAGACATTGAGAGATATCATAGATTGACGACATACATTGATAGACATCAGAGATTGGAGACAGACATTGAGAGATATCATAGATTGACGACATACATTGATAGACATCAGAGATTGGAGACAGACATTGAGAGATATCATAGATTGACGCCATACATTGATAGACATCAGATATTGGTGACAGACATTGAGATATATCATAGATTGACGACAGACATTGATAGACATTAGAGATTGGAGACAGACATTGAGAGATATCATAGATTGACGACAGATAATGATAGATATCAGAGATTGGTGACATACATTGAGAGATATCAGAGATTGATGCCAGACATTGATAGACGTCAGAGATTGGTGACAGACATTGAGAGATATCATAGATTGACGACAGACATTGATAGACATAAGAGATTGGTGACAGACATTGAGAGATATTATAGATTGACGACAGACATTGATAGACATCAGAGATTGGTGGCAGACATTGAGAGATATTATAGATTGACGGAAGATAATGATAGACATCAGAGATTGGTGACAGACATTGAGAGATATCATAGATTGACGACAGACAATGATAGACATCAGAGATTGGTGACATACATTAAGAGATATTATAGATTGCTGACAGACAGTGATAGACATCAGAGATTGGTGACAGACATTGACAGATATCATAGGTTGACGACAGACATTGACAGACATCAGAGATTGGTGACAAACTTTGAGAGATATCATAGATTGGTAACAGATAGTGATAGACATCAGAGATTGGTGACAGACATTGAGAAATATCATAGATTGACGACAGATAATGTTAGATATCAGAGATTGGTGACATACATTGAGAGATATCATAGATTGACGACAGATAATGATAGACATCAGAGATTGGTGACAGACATTAAGAGATATTATAGATTGACGACAGACAATGATAGACATCAGAGATTGGTGACAAACATTGAGAAATATCATAGATTGACGACAGACAATGATATACATCGGAGATTGGTGACAGACATTGAGAGATATCATAGGTTGACGACAGATAATGATAGACATCAGAGATTGGTGACATACATTGAGAGATATCATAGATTGACGACAGACATTTATAGACATCAGAGATTGGAGACAGAAATTGAGAGATATCATAGATTGACGACAGATAATGATAGACATCATAGATTTGTGACAAACATTGAGAGATATCATAGATTGACGGCAGATAATGATAGACATCAGAGATTGGTGACATACATTGAGAGATATCATAGATTGATGCCAGACATTGATAGACATCAGAGATTGGTGGCAGACATTGAGAGATATCATAGATTGACGACATACATTGATAGATATCAGAGATTGGTGACAGACATTAAAAGATAGCATAGATTGACGACATACATTGATAGATATCAGAGATTGGTGACAGACATTGAGAGATATCATAGATTGACGACAGACAATAATAGATATCAGAGATTGGTGATAGACATTGAGAAATATCACAGATTGACGACAGATAATGATAGACATCAGAGATTGGTGACAGACATTGAGAGATGTCATAGATTGACGACAGACATTGATAGACATCAGAGATTGGTGACATACATTGAGAGATATCATAGATTGACGACAGATAATGATAGATATCAGAGATTGGTGACAGACACTGAGAGATATCATAGATTGACGACATACATTGCTAGACATCAGAGATTGGAGACAGACATTGAGAGATATCATAGATTGACGACATACATTGATAGACATCAGAGATTGGAGACAGACATTGAGAGATATCATAGATTGACGACATACATTGATAGACATCAGAGATTGGAGACAGACATTGAGAGATATCATAGATTGACGACATACATTGATAGACATCAGAGATTGGAGACAGACATTGAGAGATATCATAGATTGACGACATACATTGATAGACATCAGAGATTGGAGACAGACATTGAGAGATATCATAGATGACGCCATACATTGATAGACATCAGATATTGGTGACAGACATTGAGAGATATCATAGATTGATGCCAGACATTGGTAGACATCAGAGATTGGTGACAGACACTGAGCGATATCATAGGTTGACGACAGGTAATGATAGATATCAGAGATTGGTGACAGACATTGAGAGATATCATAGATTGACGACAGATAATGATAGATATCAGAGATTGGTGACAGACATTGAGAAATATCATAGATTGACGACAGATAATGATAGACATCAGAGATTGGTGACAGACATTGAGAAATATCATAGATTGACGACAGATAATGATAGACATCAAAGATTGGTGACAGACATTGAGAGATATCATAGGTTTACGACAGATAATGATAAACATCAGAGATTGGTGACAGACATTGAGAGATATTATAGATTGACGAAAGATAATGATAGACTTCAGAGATTGGTGACAGACATTGAGAGATATCATAGGTTGACGACAGACAATAATAGATATCAGAGATTGGTGACAGACATTGAGAGATATCATAGATTGACGACATACATTGATAGATATCAGAAATTGGTGACAGACATTAAGAGATATCATAGATTGACGACAGACATTGATAGATATCAGAGATTGGTGATAGACATTGAGAAATATCACAGATTGACGACAGATAATGATAGACATCAGAGATTGGTGACAGACATTGAGAGATATCATAGATTGACGACAGATAATGTTAGATATCAGAGATTGGTGACATACATTGAGAGATATCATAGATTGACGACAGATAATGATAGACATCAGAGATTGGTGACAGACATTAAGAGATATTATAGATTGACGACAGACAATGATAGACATCAGAGATTGGTGACAAACATTGAGAAATATCATAGATTGACGACAGACAATGATATACATCGGAGATTGGTGACAGACATTGAGAGATATCATAGGTTGACGACAGATAATGATAGACATCAGAGATTGGTGACATACATTGAGAGATATCATAGATTGACGACAGACATTGATAGACATCAGAGATTGGAGACAGAAATTGAGAGATATCATAGATTGACGACAGATAATGATAGACATCATAGATTTGTGACAAACATTGAGAGATATCATAGATTGACGGCAGATAATGATAGACATCAGAGATTGGTGACATACATTGAGAGATATCATAGATTGATGCCAGACATTGATAGACATCAGAGATTGGTGGCAGACATTGAGAGATATCATAGATTGACGACATACATTGATAGATATCAGAGATTGGTGACAGACATTAAAAGACAGCATAGATTGACGACATACATTGATAGATATCAGAGATTGGTGACAGACATTGAGAGATATCATAGATTGACGACAGACAATAATAGATATCAGAGATTGGTGATAGACATTGAGAAATATCACAGATTGACGACAGATAATGATAGACATCAGAGATTGGTGACAGACATTGAGAGATGTCATAGATTGACGACAGACATTGATAGACATCAGAGATTGGTGACATACATTGAGAGATATCATAGATTGACGACAGATAATGATAGATATCAGAGATTGGTGACAGACACTGAGAGATATCATAGATTGACGACATACATTGCTAGACATCAGAGATTGGAGACAGACATTGAGAGATATCATAGATTGACGACATACATTGATAGACATCAGAGATTGGAGACAGACATTGAGAGATATCATAGATTGACGACATACATTGATAGACATCAGAGATTGGAGACAGACATTGAGAGATATCATAGATTGACGACATACATTGATAGACATCAGAGATTGGAGACAGACATTGAGAGATATCATAGATTGACGACATACATTGATAGACATCAGAGATTGGAGACAGACATTGAGAGATATCATAGATTGACGCCATACATTGATAGACATCAGATATTGGTGACAGACATTGAGAGATATCATAGATTGATGCCAGACATTGATAGACATCAGAGATTGGTGACAGACACTGAGCGATATCATAGGTTGACGACAGGTAATGATAGATATCAGAGATTGGTGACAGACATTGAGAGATATCATAGATTGACGACAGATAATGATAGATATCAGAGATTGGTGACAGACATTGAGAAATATCATAGATTGACGACAGATAATGATAGACATCAGAGATTGGTGACAGACATTGAGAAATATCATAGATTGACGACAGATAATGATAGACATCAGAGATTGGTGACAGACATTGAGAGATATCATAGGTTTACGACAGATAATGATAAACATCAGAGATTGGTGACAGACATTGAGAGATATCATAGGTTGACGACAGACAATAATAGATATCAGAGATTGGTGACAGACATTGAGAGATATCATAGATTGACGACATACATTGATAGATATCAGAAATTGGTGACAGACATTAAGAGATATCATAGATTGACGACAGACATTGATAGATATCAGAGATTGGTGATAGACATTGAGAAATATCACAGATTGACGACAGATAATGATAGACATCAGAGATTGGTGACAGACATTGAGAGATATCATAGATTGACGACAGACATTGATAGACATCAGAGATTGGTGACATACATTGAGAGATATCATAGATTGACGACATATAATGAAAGATATCAGAGATTGGTGACAGACATTGAGAGATATCATAGATTGACGAAATACATTGATAGACATCAAAGATTGGAGACAGACATTGAGAGATATCATAGATTGACGACATACATTGATAGACATCCGAGATTGGAGACAGACATTGAGAGATATCATAGATTGACGCCATACATTGATAGACATCAGATATTGGTGACAGACATTGAGAGATATCATAGATTGACGACAGACATTGATAGACATTAGAGATTGGAGACAGACATTGAGAGATGTCATAGGTTGACGAAAGATAATGATAGACATCAGAGATTGGTGACAGACATTGAGAGATATTATAGACTGACGAAACATAATGATAGACTTCAGAGATTGGTGACAGACTTTGAGAGATATCATAGATTGACGACATACATTGATAGATATCAGAGATTGGTGACAGACATTAAGAGATAACATAGATTGACGACAGACATTGATAGATAATAGAGATTGGTGACAGACATTGAGAAATATCACAGATTGACGAAAAATAATGATAGACATCAGAGATTGGTGACAGACATTGAGAAATATCATAGATTGACGATATACATTGATAGACATCAGAGATTGGAGACAGACATTGAGAGATATCATAGATTGACGACATACATTGATAGACATTAGAGATTGGAGACAGACATTGAGAGATATCATAGATTGACGACATACATTGATAGACATCAGAGATTGGAGACAGACATTGAGAGATATCATAGATTGACGCTATACATTGATAGACATCAGATATTGGTGACAGACATTGAGAGATATCATAGATTGACGACAGACATTGATAGACATCAGAGATTGGAGACAGACATTGAGAGATATCATAGACTGACGACAGATAATGATAGATATCAGAGATTGGTGACATACATTGAGAGATATCAGAGATTGATGCCAGACATTGATAGACATCAGAGATTGGTGACAGACATTGAGAGATATCATAGATTGACGACAGACATTGATAGACATAAGAGATTGTGACAGACATTGAGATATATTATAGATTGACGACAGACATTGATAGACATCAGAGATTGGTGACAGACATTGAGAGACATTATAGATTGACGGAAGATAATGATAGACATCAGAGATTGGTGACATACATTGAGAGATATCATAGATTGACGACAGACAATGATAGACATCAGAGATTGGTGACAGACATTGAGAGATATTATAGATTGGTGACAGACAGTGATAGACATCAGAGATTGGTGACAGACCCTGAGAGATATCATAGGTTGACGACAGCCAATGATAGATATCAGAGATTGGTGACAGACTTTGAGTGATATCATAGATTGGTGACAGACAGTGATAGACATCAGAGATTGGTGACAGACACTGAGAGATATCATAGGTTGACGACAGACAATGATAGACATCAGAGATTGGTGACAGAAATTAAGAGATATTATAGATTGACGACAGCCAATGATAGACATCAGAGATTGCTGACAGAAATTGAGTGATATCATAGATTGACGACAGGTAATGATAGATATCAGAGATTGGTGACAGACATTGAGAGATATCATAGATTGATGCCAGACATTGTTAGACATCAGAGATTGGTGACAGACATTGAGCGATATCATAGGTTGACGACATATAATGATAGACATCAGAGATTGGTGACAGACATTGAGAGATATCTTAGATTGACGGCAGATAATGATAGACATCAGAGATGGGTTACATAAATTGAAAGATATCAGAGATTGATGCTAGACATTGATAGACATCAGAGATTGGTGACAGACATTGAGAGATATCATAGATTGACGACATACATTGATAGATATCAGAGATAGGAGATAGACATTGAGAAATATCATAGATTGACGACAGACATTGATAGCCATCAGAGATTGGTGACAGACATTGAGATATATCATAGGTTGATTGACGACAGACAATGATAGATATCAGAGGTTGGTGACAGACATTGAGAGATATCATAAATTGATGTCAGACATTGATAGACATCAGAGATTGGTGACAGACATTGAGCGATATCATAGATTGACAACAGATAATGATAGATATCTCAGAGATTGGTGACAGACATTGAGAGATATTATAGATTGGTGACAGACATTGACAGACATCAGAGATTGGTGACAGACATTGAGTGATATTATAGATTGACGACAGATAATGATATACATCAGAGATTGGTGACAGACATTGAGAGATATTATAGATTGACGAAAGATAATGATAGACTTCAGAGATTGGTGACAGACATTGAGAGATATCATAGGTTGACGACAGACAATAATAGATATCAGAGATTGGTGATAGACATTGAGAGATATCATAGATTGACGACATACATTGATAGATATCAGAGATTGGTGACAGACATTAAGAGATATCATAGATTGACGACGGACATTGATAGATATCATAGATCGGTGACATACATTGAGAAATATCACAGATTGACCACAGATAATGATAGACATCAGAGATTGGTGACAGACATTGAGAGATATCATAGATTGACGACAGACATTGATAGACATCAGAGATTGGTGACATACATTGAGAGATATCATAGATTGACGACAGATAATGATAGATATCAGAAATTGGTGACAGACATTGAGAGATATCATAGATTGACGACATACATTGATAGACATCAGAGATTGGAGACAGACATTGAGAGATATCATAGATTGACGACATACATTGATAGACATCAGAGATTGGAGTCAGACATTGAGAGATATCATAGATTGACGACATACATTGATAGACATCAGAGATTGGAGACAGACATTTAGAGATATCATAGATTGACGCCATACATTGATAGACATCAGAGATTGGTGACAGACATTGAGTGATATCATAGATTGACGACAGATAATGATAGACATCAGAGATTGGTGACAGACATTGAGAGATATTATAGATTGACGAAAGATAATGATAGACTTCAGAGATTGGTGACAGACATTGAGAGATATCATAGGTTGACGACAGACAATAATAGATATCAGAGATTGGTGATAGACATTGAGAGATATCATAGATTGACGACATACATTGATAGATATCAGAGATTGGTGACAGACATTAAGAGATATCATAGATTGACGACAGACATTGATAGATATCATAGATCGGTGATAGACATTGAGAAATATCACAGATTGACCACAGATAATGATAGACATCAGAGATTGGTGACAGTCATTGAGAGATATCATAGATTGACGACAGACATTGATAAAAATCAGAGATTGGTGACATACATTGAGAGATATCATAGATTGACGACAGATAATGATAGATATCAGAGATTGGTGACAGACATTGAGAGATATCATAGATTGACGACATACATTGATAGACATCAGAGATTGGAGACAGACATTGAGAGATATCATAGATTGACGACATACATTGATAGACATCAGAGATTGGAGACAGACATTGAGAGATATCATAGATTGACGCCATACATTGATAGACATCAGATATTGGGGACAGACATTGAGATATATCATAGATTGACGACAGACATTGATAGACATTAGAGATTGGAGACAGACATTGAGAGATATCATAGATTGACGACAGATAATGATAGATATCAGAGATTGGTGACATACATTGAGAGATATCAGAGATTGATGCCAGACATTGATAGACGTCAGAGATTGGTGACAGACATTGACAGATATTATAGGTTGACGACAGACATTGACAGACATCAGAGATTGGTGACAAACTTTGAGAGATATCATAGATTGGTAACAGATAGTGATAGACATCAGAGATTGGTGACAGACATTGAGAAATATCATAGATTGACGACAGATAATGTTAGATATCAGAGATTGGTGACATACATTGAGAGATATCATAGATTGACGACAGATAATGATAGACATCAGAGATTGGTGACAGACATTAAGAGATATTATAGATTGACGACAGACAATGATAGACATCAGAGATTGGTGACAAACATTGAGAAATATCATAGATTGACGACAGACAATGATATACATCGGAGATTGGTGACAGACATTGAGAGATATCATAGGTTGACGACAGATAATGATAGACATCAGAGATTGGTGACATACATTGAGAGATATCATAGATTGACGACAGACATTGATAGACATCAGAGATTGGAGACAGAAATTGAGAGATATCATAGATTGACGACAGATAATGATAGACATCATAGATTTGTGACAAACATTGAGAGATATCATAGATTGACGGCAGATAATGATAGACATCAGAGATTGGTGACATACATTGAGAGATATCATAGATTGATGCCAGACATTGATAGACATCAGAGATTGGTGGCAGACATTGAGAGATATCATAGATTGACGACATACATTGATAGATATCAGAGATTGGTGACAGACATTAAAAGATAGCATAGATTGACGACATACATTGATAGATATCAGAGATTGGTGACAGACATTGAGAGATATCATAGATTGACGACAGACATTGATAGATATCAGAGATTGGTGATAGACATTGAGAAATATCACAGATTGACGACAGATAATGATAGACATCAGAGATTGGTGACAGACATTGAGAGATGTCATAGATTGACGACAGACATTGATAGACATCAGAGATTGGTGACATACATTGAGAGATATCATAGATTGACGACAGATAATGATAGATATCAGAGATTGGTGACAGACACTGAGAGATATCATAGATTGACGACATACATTGCTAGACATCAGAGATTGGAGACAGACATTGAGAGATATCATAGATTGACGACATACATTGATAGACATCAGAGATTGGAGACAGACATTGAGAGATATCATAGATTGACGACATACATTGATAGACATCAGAGATTGGAGACAGACATTGAGAGATATCATAGATTGACGACATACATTGATAGACATCAGAGATTGGAGACAGACATTGAGAGATATCATAGATTGACGACATACATTGATAGACATCAGAGATTGGAGACAGACATTGAGAGATATCATAGATTGACGCCATGCATTGATAGACATCAGATATTGGTGACAGACATTGAGAGATATCATAGATTGATGCCAGACATTGATAGACATCAGAGATTGGTGACAGACACTGAGCGATATCATAGGTTGACGACAGGTAATGATAGATATCAGAGATTGGTGACAGACATTGAGAGATATCATAGATTGACGACAGATAATGATAGATATCAGAGATTGGTGACAGACATTGAGAAATATCATAGATTGACGACAGATAATGATAGACATCATAGATTTGTGACAAACATTGAGAGATATCATAGATTGACGGCAGATAATGATAGACATCAGAGATTGGTGACATACATTGAGAGATATCATAGATTGATGCCAGACATTGATAGACATCAGAGATTGGTGGCAGACATTGAGAGATATCATAGATTGACGACATACATTGATAGATATCAGAGATTGGTGACAGACATTAAAAGATAGCATAGATTGACGACATACATTGATAGATATCAGAGATTGGTGACAGACATTGAGAGATATCATAGATTGACGACAGACATTGATAGATATCAGAGATTGGTGATAGACATTGAGAAATATCACAGATTGACGACAGATAATGATAGACATCAGAGATTGGTGACAGACATTGAGAGATGTCATAGATTGACGACAGACATTGATAGACATCAGAGATTGGTGACATACATTGAGAGATATCATAGATTGACGACAGATAATGATAGATATCAGAGATTGGTGACAGACACTGAGAGATATCATAGATTGACGACATACATTGCTATACATCAGAGATTGGAGACAGACATTGAGAGATATCATAGATTGACGACATACATTGATAGACATCAGAGATTGGAGACAGACATTGAGAGATATCATAGATTGACGACATACATTGATAGACATCAGAGATTGGAGACAGACATTGAGAGATATCATAGATTGACGACATACATTGATAGACATCAGAGATTGGAGACAGACATTGAGAGATATCATAGATTGACGACATACATTGATAGACATCAGAGATTGGAGACAGACATTGAGAGATATCATAGATTGACGCCATACATTGATAGACATCAGATATTGGTGACAGACATTGAGAGATATCATAGATTGATGCCAGACATTGATAGACATCAGAGATTGGTGACAGACACTGAGCGATATCATAGGTTGACGACAGGTAATGATAGATATCAGAGATTGGTGACAGACATTGAGAGATATCATAGATTGACGACAGATAATGATAGATATCAGAGATTGGTGACAGACATTGAGAAATATCATAGATTGACGACAGATAATGATAGACATCAGAGATTGGTGACAGACATTGAGAAATATCATAGATTGACGACAGATAATGATAGACATCAGAGATTGGTGACAGACATTGAGAGATATCATAGGTTGACGACAGATAATGATAAACATCAGAGATTGGTGACAGACATTGAGAGATATTATAGATTGACGAAAGATAATGATAGACTTCAGAGATTGGTGACAGACATTGAGAGATATCATAGGTTGACGACAGACAATAATAGATATCAGAGATTGGTGACAGACATTGAGAGATATCATAGATTGACGACATACATTGATAGATATCAGAAATTGGTGACAGACATTAAGAGATATCATAGATTAACGACAGACATTGATAGATATCAGAGATTGGTGATAGACATTGAGAAATATCACAGATTGACGACAGATAATGATAGACATCAGAGATTGGTGACAGACATTGAGAGATATCATAGATTGACGACAGACATTGATAGACATCAGAGATTGGTGACATACATTGAGAGATATCATAGATTGACGACATATAATGAAAGATATCAGAGATTGGTGACAGACATTGAGAGATATCATAGATTGACGAAATACACTGATAGACATCAAAGATTGGAGACAGACATTGAGAGATATCATAGATTGACGACATACATTGATAGACATCCGAGATTGGAGACAGACATTGAGAGATATCATAGATTGACGCCATACATTGATAGACATCAGATATTGGTGACAGACATTGAGAGATATCATAGATTGACGACAGACATTGATAGACATTAGAGATTGGAGACAGACATTGAGAGATTTCATAGGTTGACGAAAGATAATGATAGACATCAGAGATTGGTGACAGACATTGAGAGATATTATAGACTGACGAAAGATAATGATAGACTTCAGAGATTGGTGACAGACTTTGAGAGATATCATAGATTGACGACATACATTGATAGATATCAGAGATTGGTGACAGACATTAAGAGATAACATAGATTGACGACAGACATTGATAGATAATAGAGATTGGTGACAGACATTGAGAAATATCACAGATTGACGAAAAATAATGATAGACATCAGAGATTGGCGACAGACATTGAGAAATATCATAGATTGACGACAGACATTGATAGACATCAGAGATTGGTGACATACATTGAGAGATATCATAGATTGAAGACAGATAATGATAGATATCAGAGATTGGTGACATACATTGAGAGATATCATAGATTGACGAAATAAATTGATAGACATCAGAGATTGGAGACAGACATTGAGAGATATCATAGATTGACGACATACATTGATAGACATTAGAGATTGGAGACAGACTTTGAGAGATATCATAGATTGACGATATACATTGATAGACATCAGAGATTGGAGACAGACATTGAAAGATATCATAGATTGACGACATACATTGATAGACATTAGAGATTGGAGACAGACATTGAGAGATATCATAGATTGACGACATACATTGATAGACATCAGAGATTGGAGACAGACATTGAGAGATATCATAGATTGACGCTATACATTGATAGACATCAGATATTGGTGACAGACATTGAGAGATATCATAGATTGACGACAGACATTGATAGACATCAGAGATTGGAGACAGACATTGAGAGATATCATAGACTGACGACAGATAATGATAGATATCAGAGATTGGTGACATACATTGAGAGATATCAGAGATTGATGCCAGACATTGATAGACATCAGAGATTGGTGACAGACATTGAGAGATATCATAGATTGACGACAGACATTGATAGACATAAGAGATTGTGACAGACATTGAGATATATTATAGATTGACGACAGACATTGATAGACATCAGAGATTGGTGACAGACATTGAGAGACATTATAGATTGACGGAAGATAATGATAGACATCAGAGATTGGTGACATACATTGAGAGATATCATAGATTGACGACAGACAATGATAGACATCAGAGATTGGTGACAGACATTGAGAGATATTATAGATTGGTGACAGACAGTGATAGACATCAGAGATTGGTGACAGACCCTGAGAGATATCATAGGTTGACGACAGCCAATGATAGATATCAGAGATTGGTGACAGACTTTGTGTGATATCATAGATTGGTGACAGACAGTGATAGACATCAGAGATTGGTGACAGACACTGAGAGATATCATAGGTTGACGACAGACAATGATAGACATCAGAGATTGGTGACAGAAATTAAGAGATATTATAGATTGACGACAGCCAATGATAGACATCAGAGATTGCTGACAGAAATTGAGTGATATCATAGATTGACGACAGGTAATGATAGATATCAGAGATTGGTGACAGACATTGAGAGATATCATAGATTGATGCCAGACATTTATAGACATCAGAGATTGGTGACAGACATTGAGCGATATCATAGGTTGACGACATATAATGATAGATATCAGAGATTGGTGAAAGACATTGAGAGATATCATAGATTGACGACAGATAATGATAGATATTAGAGATTGGTGACAGACATTGAGAAATATCATAGATTGACGACAGATAATGATAGACATCAGAGATTGGTGACAGACATTGAGAAATATCATAGATTGACGACAGATAATGATAGACATCAGAGATTGGTGACAGACATTGAGAGATATCATAGATTGACGGCAGGTAATGATAGACATCAGAGATGGGTTACATAAATTGAAAGATATCAGAGATTGATGCTAGACATTGATAGACATCAGAGATTGGTGACAGACATTGAGAGATATCATAGATTGACGACAGACATTGATAGACATCAGAGATTGGTGACAGACATTGAGAGATATCATAGATTGACGACATACATTGATAGATATCAGAGATAGGAGGCAGACATTGAGAGATATCATAGATTGACGAAAGACATTGATAGCCATCAGAGATTGGTGACAGACATTGAGATATATCATAGGTTGACGACAGACAATGATAGACATCAGAGATTATTGACAGACATTGAGAGATATCATAGATTGACGACATACATTGATAGACATCAGAGATTGGTGACAGACATAAAAAGATATCATAGATTGACGACAGATAATGATAGATATCAAAGGTTGGTGACAGACATTGAGAGATATCATAGATTGATGCCAGACATTGATAGACATCAGAGATTGGTGACAGACATTTCGCGATATCATAGATTGACGACAGATAATGATAGATATCTCAGAGATTGGTGACAGACATTGAGAGATATCATAGATTGGTGACAGACAGTGATAGACATCAGAGATTGGTGACAGACATTGAGAGATATCATAGATTGACGACATACATTGATAGATATCAGAGATTGGTGACAGACATTAAGAGATATCATAGATTGACGACAGACATTGATAGATAACAGAGATTGGTGACAGACATTGAGAAATATCACAGATTGACGAAAAATAATGATAGACATCAGAGATTGGTGACAGACATTGAGAGATATCATAGATTGACGACAGACAATGATAGACATCAGAGATTGGTGACAGACATTGAGAGATATTATAGATTGGTGACAGACAGTGATTGACATCAGAGATTGGTGACAGACATTGAGAGATATCATAGGTTGACGACAGCCAATGATAGATATCAGAGATTGGTGACAGACTTTGAGTGATATCATAGATTGGTGACAGACAGTGATAGACATCAGAGATTGGTGACAGACACTGAGAGATATCATAGGTTGACGACAGACAATGATAGACATCAGAGATTGGTGACAGACATTGAGAGATATCATAGATTGACGCCATACATTGATAGACATCAGATATTGGTGACAGACATTGAGAGATATCATAGATTGACGACAGACATTGATAGACATCAGAGATTGGAGACAGACATTGAGAGATATCATAGACTGACGACAGATAATGATAGATATCAGAGATTGGTGACATACATTGAGAGATATCAGAGATTGATGCCAGACATTGATAGACATCAGAGATTGGTGACAGACATTGAGAGATATCATAGATTGACGACAGACATTGATAGACATAAGAGATTGTGACAGACATTGTGATATATTATAGATTGACGACAGACATTGATAGACATCAGAGATTGGTGACAGACATTGAGAGATATTATAGATTGACGACAGACAATGATAGACATCAGAGATTGGTGACAGACATTGAGAGATATTATAGATTGGTGACAGACAGTGATAGACATCAGAGATTGGTGACAGACATTGAGAGATATCATAGGTTGTCGACAGCCAATGATAGATATCAGAGATTGGTGACAGACTTTGAGTGATATCATAGATTGGTGACAGACAGTGATAGACATCAGAGATTGGTGACAGACACTGAGAGATATCATAGGTTGACGACAGACAATGATAGACATCAGAGATTGGTGACAGAAATTAAGAGATATTATAGATTGACGACAGCCAATGATAGACATCAGAGATTGGTGACAGAAATTGAGTGATATCATAGATTGACGACAGGTAATGATAGATATCAGAGATTGGTGACAGACATTGAGAGATATCATAGATTGATGCCAGACATTGATAGACATCAGAGATTGGTGACAGACAGTGAGCGATATCATAGGTTGACGACATATAATGATAGATATCAGAGATTGGTGACAGACATTGAGAGATATCATAGATTGACGACAGATAATGATAGATATCAGAGATTGGTGACAGACATTGAGAAATATCATAGATTGACGACAGATAATGATAGACATCAGAGATTGGTGACAGACATTGAGAAAAATCATAGATTGACGACAGATAATGATAGACATCAGAGATTGGTGACAGACATTGAGAGATATCATAGATTGACGGCAGGTAATGATAAACATCAGAGATGGGTTACATAAATTGAAAGATATCAGAGATTGATGCTAGACATTGATAGACATCAGAGATTGGTGACAGACATTGAGAGATATCATAGATTGACGACAGACATTGATAGACATCAGAGATTGGTGACAGACATTGAGAGATATCATAGAATTGACGACATACATTGATAGATATCAGAGATAGGAGACAGACATTGAGAGATATCATAGATTGACGACAGACATTGATAGCCATCAGAGATTGGTGACAGACATTGAGATATATCATAGGTTGACGACAGACAATGATAGACATCAGAGATTAGTGACAGACATTGAGAGATATCATAGATTGACGACATACATTGATAGACATCAGAGATTGGTGACAGACATAAAAAGATATCATAGATTGACGACAGATAATGATAGATATCAGAGGTTGGTGACAGACATTGAGAGATATCATAGATTGATGCCAGACATTGATAGACATCAGAGATTGGTGACAGACATTGAGCGATATCATAGATTGACGACAGATAATGATAGATATCTCAGAGATTGGTGACAGACATTGAGAGATATCATAGATTGGTGACAGACAGTGAAAGACATCAGAGATAGGTGACAGACATTGAGTGATATCATAGATTGACGACAGATAATGATAGATACCTCAGAGATTGGTGACAGACATTGAGAGGTATCATAGATTGATGCCAGACATTGATAGACATCAGAGATTGGTGACAGACATTGAGCGATATCATAGGTTGACGACATATAATGATAGATATCAGAGATTGGTGACATACATTGAGAGATATCATAGATTGACGACAGATAATGATAGATATCAGAGATTGGTGACAGACATTGAAAAATATCATAGATTGACGACAGATAATGATAGACATCAGAGGTTGGTGACAGACATTGAGAGATATCATAGATTGATGCCAGACAGTGATAGACATCAGAGATTGGTGACAGACATTGAGTGATATCATAGATTGACGACAGATAATGATAGATATCAGAGATTGGTGACAGACATTGAGAGATATCATAGATTGACGACAGACAATGATAGACATCAGAGATTGGGGACAGAAATTGAGTGATATCATAGATTGACGACAGGTAATGATAGATAACAGAGATTGGTGACAGACATTGAGAGATATCATAGATTGATGCCAGACATTGATAGACATCAGAGATTGGTGACAGACATTGAGCGATATCATAGGTTGACGACATATAATGATAGATATCAGAGATTGGTGACAGACATTGAGAGATATCATAGATTGACGACAGATAATGATATATATCAGAGATTGGTGACAGACATTGAGAAATATCATAGATTGACGACAGATAATGATAGACATCAGAGATTGGTGACAGACATTGAGAAATATCATAGATTGACAACAGATAATGATAGACATCAGAGATTGGTGACTGACATTGAGAGATATCATAGATTGACGGCAGATAATGATAGACATCAGAGATGGGTTACATAAATTGAAAGATATCAGAGATTGATGCTAGACATTGATAGACATCAGAGATTGGTGACAGACATTGAGAGATATCATAGATTGACGACAGACATTGATAGACATCAGAGATTGGTGACAGACATTGAGATATATCATAGGTTGACGACAGTCAATGATAGACATGAGAGATTAGTGACAGACATTGAGAGATATCATAAGTTGATGCCAGACATTGATAGACATCAGAGATTGGTGACAGACATTGAGCGATATCATAGATTGACAGCAGATAATGATAGATATCTCAGAGATTGGTGACAGACATTGAGAGATATCATAGATTGGTGACAGACATTGGCAGACATCAGAGATTGGTGACAGACATTGAGTGATATCATAGATTGACGACAGATAATGATAGACATCAGAGATTGGTGACAGACATTGAGAGATATTATAGATTGACGAAAGATAATGATAGACTTCAGAGATTGGTGACAGACATTGAGAGATATCATAGGTTGACGACAGACAATAATAGATATCAGAGATTGGTGATAGACATTGAGAGATATCATAGATTGACGACATACATTGATAGATATCAGAGATTGGTGACAGACATTAAGAGATATCATAGATTGACGACAGACATTGATAGATATCATAGATTGGTGATAGACATTGAGAAATATCACAGATTGACGACAGATAATGATAGACATCAGAGATTGGTGACAGACATTGCGAGATATCATAGATTGACGACAGATAATGATAGATATCAGAGATTGGTGGCAGACATTGAGAGATATCATAGATTGACGACATACATTGATAGACATCAGAGATTGGAGACAGACATTGAGAGATATCATAGATTGACGACATACATTGATAGACATCAGAGATTGGAGACAGACATTGAGAGATATCATAGATTGACGACATACATTGATAGACATCAGAGATTGGAGACAGACATTGAGAGATATCATAGATTGACGCCATACATTGATAGACATCAGATATTGGTGACAGACATTGAGAGATATCATAGATTGACGACAGACATTGATAGACATTAGAGATTGGAGACAGACATTGAGATATATCATAGATTGACGACAGATAATGATAGATATCAGAGATTGGTGACATACATTGAGAGATATCAGAGATTTATGCCAGACATTGATAGACGTCATAGATTGGTGACAGACATTGAGAGATATCATAGATTGACGACAGACATTTATAGACATAAGAGATTGGTGACAGACATTGAGAGATATTATAGATTGACGACAGACATTGATAGATATCAGAGATTGGTGGCAGACATTGAAAGATATTATAGATTGACGGAAGATAATGATAGACATCAGAGATTGGTGGCAGACATTGAGAGATATCATAGATTGACGACAGACAATGATAGACATCAGAGATTGGTGACAGACATTAAGAGATATTATAGATTGGTGACAGACAGTGATAGACATCAGAGATTGGTGACAGACATTGACAGATATCATAGGTTGACGACAGACAATGATAGATATCAGAGATTGGTGACAGACTTTGAGAGACATCAGAGATTGGTGACAGACATTGAGAGATATCATAGATTGACGACAGATAATGATAGATATCAGAGATTGGTTACAGACATTAAGAGATATTATAGATTGACGACAGACAATGATAGACATTAGAGATTGGTGACAGACATTAAGAGATATCATAGATTGACGACATGCATTGATAGATATCAGAGATTTGTGACAGACATTGAGAAATATCATAGATTGACGACAGATAATGATAGACATCAGAGATTTGTGGCAGACATTAAGAGATATTATAGATTGACGACAGACAATGATATACATCAGAGATTGGTGACAGACATTGAGAGATATCATAGGTTGACGACAGATAATGATAGACATCAGAGATTGGTTATATACATTGAGAGATATCATAGATTGACGACAGACATTGATAGACATCAGAGATTGGAGACAGAAATTGAGAGATATCATAGATTGACGACAGATAATGATAGACATCATAGATTGGTGACAAACATTGAGAGATATCATAGATTGACGGCAGATAATGATAGACATCAGAGATTGGTGACATACATTGAGAGATATCATAGATTGATGCCAGACATTGATAGACATCAGAGATTGGTGGCAGACATTGAGAGATATCATAGATTGACGACAGACAATGATAGACATCAGAGATTAGTGACAGACATTGAGAGATATCATAAATTGACGACATACATTGATAGATATCAGAGATTGGTGACAGACATTGAGAGATATCATAGATTGACGACATACATTGATAGATATCAGAGATTGGTGACAGACATTAAAAGATAGCATAGATTGACGACATACATTGATAGATATCAGAGATTGGAGACAGACATTGAGAGATATCATAGATTGACGACAGATAATGATAGATACCTCAGAGATTGGTGACAGACATTGAGAGGTATCATAGATTGATGCCAGACATTGAGCGATATCATAGGTTGACGACATATAATGATAGATATCAGAGATTGGTGACATACATTGAGAGATATCATAGATTGACGACAGATAATGATAGATATCAGAGATTGGTGACAGACATTGAAAAATATCATAGATTGACGACAGATAATGATAGACATCAGAGGTTGGTGACAGACATTGAGAGATATCATAGATTGATGCCAGACAGTGATAGACATCAGAGATTGGTGACAGACATTGAGTGATATCATAGATTGACGACAGATAATGATAGATATCAGAGATTGGTGACAGACATTGAGAGATATCATAGATTGACGACAGACAATGATAGACATCAGAGATTGGGGACAGAAATTGAGTGATATCATAGATTGACGACAGGTAATGATAGATAACAGAGATTGGTGACAGACATTGAGAGATATCATAGATTGATGCCAGACATTGATAGACATCAGAGATTGGTGACAGACATTGAGCGATATCATAGGTTGACGACATATAATGATAGATATCAGAGATTGGTGACAGACATTGAGAGATATCATAGATTGACGACAGATAATGATATATATCAGAGATTGGTGACAGACATTGAGAAATATCATAGATTGACGACAGATAATGATAGACATCAGAGATTGGTGACAGACATTGAGAAATATCATAGATTGACAACAGATAATGATAGACATCAGAGATTGGTGACTGACATTGAGAGATATCATAGATTGACGGCAGATAATGATAGACATCAGAGATGGGTTACATAAATTGAAAGATATCAGAGATTGATGCTAGACATTGATAGACATCAGAGATTGGTGACAGACATTGAGAGATATCATAGATTGACGACAGACATTGATAGACATCAGAGATTGGTGACAGACATTGAGATATATCATAGGTTGACGACAGTCAATGATAGACATGAGAGATTAGTGACAGACATTGAGAGATATCATAAGTTGATGCCAGACATTGATAGACATCAGAGATTGGTGACAGACATTGAGCGATATCATAGATTGACAGCAGATAATGATAGATATCTCAGAGATTGGTGACAGACATTGAGAGATATCATAGATTGGTGACAGACATTGGCAGACATCAGAGATTGGTGACAGACATTGAGTGATATCATAGATTGACGACAGATAATGATAGACATCAGAGATTGGTGACAGACATTGAGAGATATTATAGATTGACGAAAGATAATGATAGACTTCAGAGATTGGTGACAGACATTGAGAGATATCATAGGTTGACGACAGACAATAATAGATATCAGAGATTGGTGATAGACATTGAGAGATATCATAGATTGACGACATACATTGATAGATATCAGAGATTGGTGACAGACATTAAGAGATATCATAGATTGACGACAGACATTGATAGATATCATAGATTGGTGATAGACATTGAGAAATATCACAGATTGACGACAGATAATGATAGACATCAGAGATTGGTGACAGACATTGCGAGATATCATAGATTGACGACAGATAATGATAGATATCAGAGATTGGTGGCAGACATTGAGAGATATCATAGATTGACGACATACATTGATAGACATCAGAGATTGGAGACAGACATTGAGAGATATCATAGATTGACGACATACATTGATAGACATCAGAGATTGGAGACAGACATTGAGAGATATCATAGATTGACGACATACATTGATAGACATCAGAGATTGGAGACAGACATTGAGAGATATCATAGATTGACGCCATACATTGATAGACATCAGATATTGGTGACAGACATTGAGAGATATCATAGATTGACGACAGACATTGATAGACATTAGAGATTGGAGACAGACATTGAGATATATCATAGATTGACGACAGATAATGATAGATATCAGAGATTGGTGACATACATTGAGAGATATCAGAGATTTATGCCAGACATTGATAGACGTCATAGATTGGTGACAGACATTGAGAGATATCATAGATTGACGACAGACATTTATAGACATAAGAGATTGGTGACAGACATTGAGAGATATTATAGATTGACGACAGACATTGATAGATATCAGAGATTGGTGGCAGACATTGAAAGATATTATAGATTGACGGAAGATAATGATAGACATCAGAGATTGGTGGCAGACATTGAGAGATATCATAGATTGACGACAGACAATGATAGACATCAGAGATTGGTGACAGACATTAAGAGATATTATAGATTGGTGACAGACAGTGATAGACATCAGAGATTGGTGACAGACATTGACAGATATCATAGGTTGACGACAGACAATGATAGATATCAGAGATTGGTGACAGACTTTGAGAGACATCAGAGATTGGTGACAGACATTGAGAGATATCATAGATTGACGACAGATAATGATAGATATCAGAGATTGGTTACAGACATTAAGAGATATTATAGATTGACGACAGACAATGATAGACATTAGAGATTGGTGACAGACATTAAGAGATATCATAGATTGACGACATGCATTGATAGATATCAGAGATTTGTGACAGACATTGAGAAATATCATAGATTGACGACAGATAATGATAGACATCAGAGATTTGTGGCAGACATTAAGAGATATTATAGATTGACGACAGACAATGATATACATCAGAGATTGGTGACAGACATTGAGAGATATCATAGGTTGACGACAGATAATGATAGACATCAGAGATTGGTTATATACATTGAGAGATATCATAGATTGACGACAGACATTGATAGACATCAGAGATTGGAGACAGAAATTGAGAGATATCATAGATTGACGACAGATAATGATAGACATCATAGATTGGTGACAAACATTGAGAGATATCATAGATTGACGGCAGATAATGATAGACATCAGAGATTGGTGACATACATTGAGAGATATCATAGATTGATGCCAGACATTGATAGACATCAGAGATTGGTGGCAGACATTGAGAGATATCATAGATTGACGACAGACAATGATAGACATCAGAGATTAGTGACAGACATTGAGAGATATCATAAATTGACGACATACATTGATAGATATCAGAGATTGGTGACAGACATTGAGAGATATCATAGATTGACGACATACATTGATAGATATCAGAGATTGGTGACAGACATTAAAAGATAGCATAGATTGACGACATACATTGATAGATATCAGAGATTGGAGACAGACATTGAGAGATATCATAGATTGACGACATACATTGATAGACATCAGAGATTGGAGACAGACATTGAGAGATATCATAGATTGACGCCATACATTGATAGACATCAGATATTGGTGACAGACATTGAGAGATATCATAGATTGACGACAGACATTGATAGACATCAGAGATTGGAGACAGACATTGAGAGATATCATAGACTGACGACAGGTAATGATAGATATCAGAGATTGGTGACATACATTGAGAGATATCAGAGATTGATGCCAGACATTGATAGACATCAGAGATTGGTGATAGACATTGAGAGATATCATAGATTGACGACAGACATTGATAGACATTGGAGATTGTGACAGACATTGAGATATATTATAGATTGACGACAGACATTTATAGACATCAGAGATTGGTGACAGACATTGAGAGATATTATAGATTGACGGAAGATAATGATAGACATCAGAGATTGGTGACAGACATTGAGAGATATCATAGATTGACGACAGACAATAATAGACATCAGAGATTGGTGACAGACATTGAGAGATATTATAGATTGGTGACAGACAGTGATAGACATCAGAGATTGGTGACAGACATTGAGAGATATCATAGGTTGACGACAGCCAATGATAGATATCAGAGATTGGTGACAGACGTTGAGTGATATCATAGATTGGTGACAGACAGTGATAGACATCAGAGATTGGTGACAGACACTGAGAGATATCATAGGTTGACGACAGACAATGATAGACATCAGAGATTGGTGACAGAAATTAAAAGATATTATAGATTGACGACAGCCAATGATAGACATCAGAGATTGGTGAAAGAAATTGAGTGATATCATAGATTGACGACAGGTAATGATAGATATCAGAGATTGGTGACAGACATTGAGAAATATCATAGATTGACGACAGATAATGATAGACATCAAAGATTGGTGACAGACATTGAGAGATATCATAGATTGACGGCAGGTAATGATAGACATCAGAGATGGGTTACATAAATTGAAAGATATCAGAGATTGATCCTAGACATTGATAGACATCAGAGATTGGTGACAGACATTGAGAGATATCATAGATTGACGACAGACATTGATAGACATCAGAGATTGGTGACAGACATTGAGAGATATCATAGATTGACGACATACATTGATAAATATCAGAGATAGGAGACAGACATTGAGAGATATCATAGATTGACGACAGACATTGATAGCCATCAGAGATTGGTGACAGACATTGAGATATATCATAGGTTGACGACAGACAATGATAGACATCAGAGATTAGTGACAGACATTGAGAGATATCATAGATTGACGACATACATTGATAGACATCAGAGATTGGTGACAGACATAAAAAGATATCATAGATTTGTATAAGAGACGACAGATAATGATAGACATCAGAGGTTGGTGACAGACATTGAGAGATATCATAGATTGATGCCAGACAGTGATAGACATCAGAGATTGGTGACAGACATTGAGTGATATCATAGATTGACGACAGATAATGATAGATATCAGAGATTGGTGACAGACATTGAGAGATATCATAGATTGACGACAGACAGTGATAGACATCAGAGATTGGTGACAGAAATTGAGTGATATCATAGATTGACGACAGGTAATGATAGATAACAGAGATTGGTGACAGACATTGAGAGATATCATAGATTGATGCCAGACATTGATAGACATCAGAGATTGGTGACAGACATTGAGCGATATCATAGGTTGACGACATATAATGATAGATATCAGAGATTGGTGACAGACATTGAGAGATATCATAGATTAACGACAGATAATGATATATATCAGAGATTGGTGACAGACATTGAGAAATATCATAGATTGACGACAGATAATGATAGACATCAGAGATTGTTGACAGACATTGAGAAATATCATAGATTGACAACAGATAATGATAGACATCAGAGATTGGTGATAGACATTGAGAGATATCATAGATTGACGGCAGATAATGATAGACATCAGAGATGGGTTACATAAATTGAAAGATATCAGAGATTGATGCTAGACATTGATAGACATCAGAGATTGGTGACAGACATTGAGAGATATCATAGATTGACGACAGACATTGATAGACATCAGAGATTGGTGACAGACATTGAGAGATATCATAGATTGACGACATACATTGATAGATATCAGAGATAGGAGACAGACATTGAGAGATATCATAGATTGACGACAGACATTGATAGCCATCAGAGATTGGTGACAGACATTGAGATATATCATAGGTTGACGACAGACAATGATAGACATCAGAGATTAGTGACAGACATTGAGAGATATCATAGATTGACGACATACATTGATAGACATCAGAGATTGGTGACAGACATAAAAAGATATCATAGATTGACGACAGACATTGATAGACATCAGAGATTGGTGACAGACATTGAGAGATATCATAGATTGACGACATACATTGATAGATATCAGAGATAGGAGACAGACATTGAGAGATATAGATTGACGACAGACATTGATAGCCATCAGAGATTGGTGACAGACATTGAGATATAACATAGGTTGACGACAGACAATGATAGACACCAGAGATTAGTGACAGACATTGAGAGATATCATAGATTGACGACATAGATTGATAGACATCAGAGATTGGTGACAGACATAAAAAGATATCATAGATTGACGACAGATAATGATAGATATCAGAGGTTGGTGACAGACATTGAGAGATATCATAAATTTATGCCAGACATTGATAGACATCAGAGATTGGTGACAGACATTGAGCGATATCATAGATTGACAGCAGATAATGATAGATATCTCAGAGATTGGTGACAGACATTGAGAGATATCATAGATTGGTGACAGACATTGACAGACATCAGAGATTGGTGACAGACATTGAGTGATATATAGATTGACGACAGATAATGATAGACATCAGAGATTGGTGACAGACATTGAGAGATATTATAGATTGACGAAAGATAATGATAGACTTCAGAGATTGGTGAAAGACATTGAGAGATATCATAGGTTGACGACAGACAATAATAGATATCAGAGATTGGTGATAGACATTGAGAGATATCATAGATTGACGACATACATTGATAGATATCAGAGATTGGTGACAGACATTAAGAGATATCATAGATTGACGACAGACATTGACAGATATCATAGATTGGTGATAGACATTGAGAAATATCACAGATTGACGACAGATAATGATAGACATCAGAGATTGGTGACAGACATTGAGAGATATCATAGATTGACGACAGACATTGATAGACATCAGAGATTGGTGACATACATTGAGAGATATCATAGATTGACGACAGATAATGATAGATATCAGAGATTGGTGACAGACATTGAGAGATATCATAGATTGACGACATACATTGATAGACATCAGAGATTGGAGACAGACATTGAGAGATATCATAGATTGACGACATACATTGATAGACATCAGAGATTGGAGACAGACATTGAGAGATATTATAGATTGACGACATACATTGATAGACATCAGAGATTGGAGACAGACATTGAGAGATATCATAGATTGACGCCATACATTGATAGACATCAGATATTGGTGACAGACATTGAGAGATATCATAGATTGACGACAGACATTGATAGACATTAGAGATTGGAGACAGACTTTGAGATATATCATAGATTGACGACAGATAATGATAGATATCAGAGATTGGTCACATACATTGAGAGATATCAGAGATTGATGCCAGACATTGATAGACGTCATAGATTGGTGACAGACATTGAGAGATATCATAGATTGACGACAGACATTTATAGACATAAGAGATTGGTGACAGACATTGAGAGATATTATAGATTGACGACAGACATTGATAGACATCAGAGATTGGTGGCAGACATTGAGAGATATTATAGATTGACGGAAGATAATGATAGACATCAGAGATTGGTGACAGACATTGAGAGATATCATAGATTGACGACAGACAATGATAGACATCAGAGATTGGTGACAGACATTAAGAGATATTATAGATTGGTGACAGACAGTGATAGACATCAGAGATTGGTGACAGACATTGACAGATATCATAGGTTGACGACAGACAATGATAGATATCAGAGATTGGTGACAGACTTTGAGAGATATCATAGATTGGTGACAGACATTGACAGATATCATAGGTTGACGACAGACAATGATAGATATCAGAGATTGGTGACAGACTTTGAGAGATATTATAGATTGACGACAGACAATGATAGACATCAGAGATTGGTGACAGACATTAAGAGATATCATAGATTGACGACATACATTGATAGATATCAGAGATTGGTGACAGACATTGAGAAATATCATAGATTGACGACAGATAATGATAGACATCAGAGATTGGTGACAGACATTAAGAGATATTATAGATTGACGACAGACAATGATATACATCAGAGATTGGTGACAGACATTGAGAGATATCATAGGTTGACGACAGATAATGATAGACATCAGAGATTGGTGACATACATTGAGAGATATCATAGATTGACGACAGACATTGATAGACATCAGAGATTGGAGACAGAAATTGAGAGATATCATAGATTGACGACAGATAATGATAGACATCATAGATTGGTGACAAACATTGAGAGATATCATAGATTGACGGCAGATAATGATAGACATCAGTGATTGGTGACATACATTGAGAGATATCATAGATTGATGCCAGACATTGATAGACATCAGAGATTGGTGGCAGACATTGAGAGATATCATAGATTGACGACAGACAATGATAGACATCAGAGATTAGTGACAGACATTGAAAGATATCATAAATTGACGACATACATTGATAGATATCAGAGATTGGTGACAGACATTGAGAGATATCATAGATTGACGACATACATTGATAGATATCAGAGATTGGTGACAGACATTAAAAGATAGCATAGATTGACGACATACATTGATAGATATCAGAGATTTGTGACAGACATTGAGAGATATCATAGATTGACGACATACATTGATAGATATCAGAGATTGGTGACAGACATTAAGAGATATCATAGATTGACGACAGACATTGATAGATATCAGAGATTGGAGACAGACATTGAGAGATATCATAGGATGACGACAGACATTGATAGACATCAGAGATTGGTGACAGACATTAAAAGATATCATAAATTGACGACAGATAATGATAGACATCAGAGATTGGCTAAATACATATCCATTCATTTATTCAGAAGCTTGTCCTTCATAGTACTTCGCTCCCATAACAACCTTCCTGAAAACTTCTCGGTCATAAGTAAGATGGCCCGCGTCCGATACACCCATCTGGAGATCATCCGCCACATTCTGCACCCATCTTCTCTTTAGCCATCCTCTTCCTCTCCTCCTATGCATATACCCCTCCATTATTGTTCTCTCCAAACTTTCGTGACGTTTCTAGTGGAAAAAAATATTTCGATTTACCTTGTTTTGTCGTCTATAATAGCCAACCTTCTCACATATTTCAGACCTTATCGTACGGATGTATTTGCTCTTTTCTGTGTCCAAGATATTCTTAGAACCCGTCTATAACATGTATGTTCTAAGGCTTTATGCGCTTTTCAGCTTGTTTAGCAAGTGTCCACGTCTCACGTGCGAATGTTGCACTGGTATTTCATGACCACCGATATGTAGGGTATCATATTGCTCCTTGGTTATATCATCTCTGTCTTGTTGTCTCATTATATGTTTGGCGTTGAGGTTAAACAATTAAGGGGACAGCACACAGACCTGGCGGAATTTGATGTTTCGTCATCTATTTTAACCACTGCTTTTTGGTCTAGATAGGGCATGTTTATGAGTTGTACTAGATGAGATGGAAAACCAATTTTTCTCATGATTGACAGACATATACAGATATCAAAGGTTGATTATAGATGTATAGATAGATATCAGAGATTGTTACAAATATGGATAGATAACAGAGATTCTTACAAACATGGATATGTATCCATATATTAAAAACATATATATATATATATATATATACGAGGTTGTTTCAGACATGGATAGATATATCAGAGTGTTACAAATATCTCATCTCATCGCATCTCATCATGTTCCTCTTGTACCTTGCGGTGTCGAGATGAAGTATAAACATCGTGAGAGTGCCAGCGTATGGGCTTCATGTATCGATATTCCCCCATCATGTACGTGGTCGGCCTCTTCCTCTGCTTCCCTCTGGTCTGTACATCATTGCTTGTTGTGGTATACTGTTAGTTGGTAACCTACTTGCATGGCCAAACCATTTTACTTGCTGCCTTCTAATAACATCTAGCGCAGCTTTAACCCCCACTTTAGTCTTGATTTCTTCATTTCTGATCTTATCTGTGTTACAAATCTGGATATACAAAAGATAGTGATACACATATGGATAAATATAAGAGATTAATACAAACATAGACATATAGAGGAGATTATTGCAAACCTGGATAGATATCAGATATTATTACAAACCTTGATAGATATCAGATATGATTGTAAACCTTGATATATATCAGATATGATTGTAAACCTTGATAGACAGCAATATTTTTACAAACCTGAATAGATATCAGATTCAGATAGTATTACAAACCTTGATAGATATCAGATATTATTGTCAACCTTGATAGATTTCAGATATTATTACAAACTTTGATAGATATCAGATATTATTGTAAACCTTGATAGATATCAGGTAGTATTGTAAAGCTTGATAGATATCATATATTATAGATATCAGATATTATTACAAACCTTGATAGATATTAGATATTATTGTAAACCTTGAGAGATATCAGATATTATTGTAAACCTTGATAGATATCAGATATTATTGTAAACCTTGATAGATATTAGATATTATTGTAAACCTTGATAGATATCAGATATTATTGTAAACCTTGATAGATATCAGATATTATTACAAACCTTAATAGATATCAGATATTATTGTAAACCTTGATAGATATAAGATATTATTGTAAACCTTGATAGATATAAGATATTATTACAAACCTTGATAGATATTAGATATTATTGTAAACCTTGATAGATATCAGATATTATTACAAACTTTAATAGATATCAGATATTATTGTAAACCTTGATAGATATAAGATATTATTACAAACCTTGATAGATATTAGATATTATTGTAAACCTTGATAGATATATCAATCATCAATCACAGGCATTGATAATGCACATTGGGAGCAAGTCGCCGCTGAACGTGTTGCATGGAGGGCAAATATCAGAAATGGAATAAAGTCAAAGGAGAAAATTATTGCAGAAAAGTCACACACCAAGCGTTTGAGACGTAAGATGGTGCATGATGGTGGAAATGACCACGTGTTCACATGCACCCACTGTGAACGGACATTTACAGCGCAAATTGGCCTTATCAGTCACACTCGCTACCGCCATAGTTAAAAGTTATTATGGCTTTTTAAAGCACAAACTATCGTCTGTCAAGACGGCAAGGTGCCAATGATATGATATGATAGATATAAGATATTATTGTAAACCTTGATAGATATAAGATATTATTACAAACCTTGATAGATATTAGATATTATTGTAAACCTTGATAGATATAAGATATTATTACAAACCTTGATAGATATTAGATATTATTGTAAACCTTGATAGATATCAGATATTATTACAAACCTTGATAGATATCAGGTATTATTACAAACCTTGATAGATATAAGATATTATTGTAAACCTTGATAGATATTAGATATTATTGTAAACCTTGATAGATATTAGATATTATTGTAAACCTTGATAGATATCAGGTATTATTACAAATCTTGATAGATATCAGATATTATAGATATCAGATATTTTTACAAACCTTGATAGATATTAGATATTATTGTAAACCTTGATAGATATCAGGTAGTATTGTAAAGCTTGATAGATATCATATATTATAGATATCAGATATTATTACAAACCTTGATAGATATTAGATATTATTGTAAACCTTGATAGATATCAGATATTATTGTAAACCTTGATAGATATCAGATATTATTGTAAACCTTGATAGATATAAGATATTATTACAAACCTTGATAGATATCAGGTATTATTACAAACCTTGATAGATATAAGATATTATTGTAAACCTTGATAGATATCAGATATTATTACAAACCTTGATAGATATTAGATATTATTGTAAACCTTGATAGATATCAGGTAGTATTGTAAAGCTTGATAGATATCATATATTATAGATATCAGATATTATTACAAACCTTGATAGATATTAGATATTATTGTAAACCTTGATAGATATCAGATATTATTGTAAACCTTGATAGATATCAGATATTATTGTAAACCTTGATATATATAAGATATTATTGTAAACCTTGATAGATATCAGATATGATTGTAAACCTTGATAGATATAAGATATTATTACAAACCTTGATAGATATAAGATATTATTGTAAACCTTGATAGATATTAGATATTATTGTAAACCTTGATAGATATCTGATATGATTGTAAACCTTGATAGATATAAGATATTATTGTAAACCTTGATAGATATAAGATATTATTACAAAACTTGATAGATATTAGATATTGTTGTAAACCTTGATAGATATTAGATATTATTACAAACCGTGATAGATATCAGATATTATTGTAAACATTGATAGATATAAGATAGTATAGATATCAGATATTATTACAAACCTTGATATATATATTAGATATTATTGTAAACCTTGATAAATATAAGATATTATTAAAAACCTTGATATATATCAGATATTATTGTAAACCTTGATAGATATCAGATATTTTTACAAACCTTGATCAATCAATCAATTATGTGCCATGCCTGAAAGCATGGGCGGTCATGACTCACCATTTCACACGATCACCAGCGTCGTGGATCAGCTCAGTGTTCCTGTCTCGCCTATGCAATGTGGCCAAGCCATCCAGGTGTTTTCCTCTCGGTCTTCCTCTTGGTCTGTTCCCTTCGATCTTGCCAGTTGTCACTAAGTTCTCCAATCCATTTCTTCTCATAACGTGTCCAAAAAATGTTGACTGTCTACGTCTAATTTCTCTAATCAATTTACGATTTTCATTTGTCTCCTGTAGTACTTGGTCATTGGTTTTTCTTGTCTGTCCATGGTATTCTTTGCATTTTCCTCAGAAACCACATTTCTGCAGCCATCAGATGTTTTTCAGCTTGATTGTCCAAGTTTCACATCCATACAAAATAACAGGCTGTATGTATCCCCTCAACACTGTTTTTCCCGTTTCAATTGACACATTTTTATTGGCCAGAATGTTTTTCATCTTGCTAAAGGCTACTTTCGCCATGACGATTCTTGTTCTAATCTCTTCAAGGCATCTCCCATCCGATGGTATGACTGTTCCGAGATAATTTTACCTATTCACTTGTTGAAGAATATTCCCATTTACTTGTATATTACACTGTGGTACTTCGTTCTTCCTAGTTACGACCATAACCTGTGTTTTCTTACAATTTAATTCCAACCCCAGCTGCTCACTGTGTACAACAACCGCGTCTACTAATTGTTGTAGATCTAATGTCTACTGTCTTTCCCATCAATTTGTAGATCTGCAAGAATATCTACCATGTTGACATGTCTAACTCTATCAAAAGCCTTTGTGTAGTCAATAAACCAAATGTGTATATCCTTGTTTACTTCTATAGCACGTTCAATAACTGTTCGCAGCATATACACAGCATTTACTGTACCCTTTCCTTCTACAAACCCGCATTGTTCTTCCCCTATTTCAGGTTGTATCTTCTTCCTCATTCTTTGCATGATAATTCGTAGCAAAATCTTTGTGACGTGACTCATTGTACTAATTGTTCTATGTTGATCACATTCCAAGGCTCCTGATTTCCCTGGGATTGCAATAAATACAGTTACATAATTCAGAAGGTATATCTCCAGTATCATATAATGTGTTCAGCAGTCTGGTGACTTTCTCTAGTACAAATTCTTCTAAAGCTTTAATCATTTCTATTGTGATGTTATCTGCATCTGGGGCCTTGCCAGCTTTCATATGCTTAATAAATGTATATGCTTAAGAACATTTCGAATCTCCATCATCAAAATTGGCGGTCCTTCATTATTAAATCTAATATCATACTGTTTGTCTCTGTTATCATCATAAAGGTGTTTCACATAATCTGTCCATATATGTAGAATCTGGTCTTTTTCTATTATGATTTTGCCATCTTTAGTTTTTAGACAGCCTGTTGACTTACTTGTTCTTTTATTAGTAAGTTCCTGAATTTCTTTGTGCACTAATTTGGTATTTTGACTGTTGTGTTGTTTTTCAATGTCTAAGCACTTTTCCTCAAGCCATGCTTCTTTTGCCTTCCTACATAATATTCTGACTTGTCTGTGAATGTCTTCATATTTGGCAGGATTATTTTTGTTGAGTCTTCTTGTTTCCATTAGGTGTAAAATTTCTTCAGTCATCCATTTCTTACGACCCATCTTCTTTAATTTTGGAATAGTTGTTTCTGCAGCCAAACTGATTGAATTCTTCAACATTTCCCATTGATCATCCACATCCTGGAACAATATCTCTAGATCAGACAATATATCAAATCTGGTCTGTACTTCAATTGTGAATTTGTTTTGTATTTCCTTTCTTCTTCCTATTTTGTACGATGTCTTCCCATTATGATTGTTAGTAAAATTGTATCTGCATACGTGATCTTGGCAACAAGATCAATAGTTTGTACATAATTTCAGGTTGCACTATTTGGTATTGGAATGAACATAGTTATCTTCCAATCCTTTGGTCATATACCGTATTTGCAGGCAAGAGTACAGGAAAATGGTGAACTGTCCGAGCCCTATCCTGTCACCAATGGAGTGAAGCAAGGATGTGTCCTGGCACCAACACTGTTCAGTCTCATGTTTTCAACTATGCTGACGAATGCCTTCGAAAACAACGACATTGGAATAGACATCAACTACCGTATGGGCCGAAAGTTGTTCAATCTCAGAAGGCTGAAAGCTAAAACCAAAATTGACAGCGACACCGCCAGAGAGCTCCTGTTTGCTGATGATTACGCTCTATACGCCAACTCAGAGGCGGACATGCAACATAATGTTTCAGCTTTCTCACATGCCTGTGCCAATTTTGGGCTCAATATCAACTTGGAGAAGACTGTAGTTATGTACCAGCCAGCTCCAGGGAATAATCACACTGTGCCGAATATCAAAGTGAATGGTCATAGACTAAGTGTTGTGGACAAATTCACCCATCTTGGCAGCACTGTGTCACAAGCTGCCACAATTGATGACGAAGTGAATGCAAAAATCTCCAAGGCCAGTGTGGCCTTTGGCAGACTGTACAAGAATAGGAATGGCCAAAAATGCTTTCAACGGCATGAAATCAGTATTAACATCTAGAGAGATTAATAACGCATTAACAGTGAGAATTGTCAAATGCTACGTATATTCAACGCTACTATATGACGCGGAAGCTTGGACACTGAACAAGCAACTAGAATGTCTCTTAGAAGCCCTGGAGATGTGGATATACAGACGAATAGGTCGTATTTCTTCGAAACAACAACAATCAAATGCAGAAGTTCTAGAAAATCTGGGAATGAAGAGCGAGTTGAAAGAATGAAAGAAATAGAGTAGAGGCAAGTGCAATATTTCGGTCATGTTAAAAGACATGCTACTCTTACAAAAAAACATACTGGAAGGCAATGTTGAGGGCAAGCGAGCAAGAGGTAGACAACGATACAAGTGGGAAGATAACATTAAGAGATGGACGAACATCAGCCTGACAGAATGTAAAGTCAAGGCAAGAGACAGACAGTGTTGGAGATCCGTTGTAGCCAACCTTCATTGTGGAGACGGCACCTGATTGATGATGACAAGAATATGAAGGACAGAAATGGAATAACCTGCAAAATAAAAAGCTGAAAGTCTATAAAGCAGTTGTATTATCCACACTGCTATATGCTTGTGAAACCTGTACTTTTTACCAGCGACACACGAGGAATTTAAACCACTTCCACACAGTTTGCCTTAGGAAACTATTGGAGATTAAATGGCAAGACAAAATCCGAGACACTGTCCAATATCCACACTCTATTATTAAAGAATCAGATTCGCTGGACTGGTCACTTAATTCGCATGCCAGATCACAGGCTCCTTAAACGATGTTTTTACGGCGAGCTGCGTTGTGGTAAACGCTCCCAAGGTGGCCAGAGGAAACACTTTAAAGACACTCTGAAGATCTCACTGAAAGCTTTTGGAATTCATCATGACACCTGGGAGACTGCAGCCAGAGACTGAAATTCGTGACGTACATCATTACGCAAGGGTCTAATCACGTATGAAGCAAATGGGACTGCACGAGCTGTGACAACATTGATGGACAGTAAGACCACTACAGAAATCCTCCTCCTGGAACGTCAAGCATTCTTTGCCCACATTGTCAAAGAACATTTCGAGCCAAAATAGGCCTGACCAGCCATCTTAGAACTTTCAACCTCACTGGATGAAATGAATGATCATCATCATTCTTGATGGACAAACACCACCAACACATCACTCAAGATCCTGAAATCCACTTGTTCACATTTTTACAAAACAATTTCATGGCCATCTTTGTTATTAGGTTTTGTCTGATTGTTTTCACTACTGCAGGGAGTACTACTATAGTCTGTCCATCGTGTGATCATCGCTGTGATAGTGTTTTGAGTACCTTTTACAATTTTCGATATTCACATGACCTTATTTCCAGCGACACGAAGGCCAGTTTCACCACACCGCCTCACCTGACAAGCGTACCACACCAAACAATATACCTACATAACCACTTCACACCACACAGCCACACCACACAACATAACCCCATCACACCACACAACATAACCACATCACACCACACAACATAACCACATCACACCACACAACATAACCACATCACACCACACAACATAACCACATCACACAACACAACAACATCACACAACACAACATAACCATATCATACAATATGAACTGGAAACAAATAGGTATATTAAGCTCCTGCGAGAAGAAACGTACTAAACATCAACACGTTGCACATACCTTACAAGGAAATCCATCTCGTATCCCGAACTACAGGTGAAAATCCGAAATCAGAAGCACTCAATAAATATATAAGATGAATAATATAATAAAATTAAAAAAACACACACACGCGTACAATACGACACACAGAACGACGTTTCGATTCTCAGAATCTTTGTCAAGTACAAGACAACACGGATAGATACGACAACGAAATATAAAAAAGCACAACACTAAAAAAATCACAACCACTATGTATCCATGTGGGAGCAGAAATATTCTTGAAATGATGAAATTATGTTTTTCTGCTCCCACATGGATACATAGTGGTTGTGATTTTTAGTGTTGTGCTTTTTTATATTTCGTTGTCGTATCTATCCGTGTTGTCTTGTACTTGACAAAGATTCTGAGAATTGAAACGTCGTTCTGTGTGTCGTATTGTACGCGTTTGTGTGTTTTTTTATTTTATTATATTATTCATTTTATATATTTATTGAGTGCTTCTGATTTCGGATTTTCACCTGTATTTCGGGATACGAGATGGATTTCCTTGTAAGGTATGTGCAACGTGTTGATGTTTAGTACGTTTCTTCTCGCAGGAGCTTAATATACCTATTTGTTTCCAATTCATATTGTTATATCCTGCTGCATCCGCTGCTTTTTCTGCCTATTCCATATCATACAACACAACATAATCACATCATACCACACAACATAACCACATCACACAACACAATCACATCACACAACATAACCATATCATAATCACATAACACAACATAATCACATCACACCACACAACATAACCACATCACACAACATAATCACATCACACCACAAAACATAACCACATCACACAACACAATTTAATCACATTACACCACACAACATAACCACATCACACAACGACGCTGCAGATATCTCCCCTGGGAAGCTTTCCCCCAGGACTGGCGGAGACACGGACTGAGGTTAGAGCGGCCAGCGGTTGGTTCAAGAGATCCAGATAACTCCAAGAAACTCTAGATCAAAGGAGGCCAGAAGGGAAGAGAGAAAATAAGATCTGTGTAAAATCTGGGTTAGAACATTCTCGTTAGATTTGTCGTTTGAAACAATCAGTTAAAGAGCGATTTTAGATATATAAATATTACTTATTGATAAGTCCTGATTCTTATGCTGTATAGAATGTTCTTTTCTAATAAATTGTCGACTCCGTAAAGACAGATTCGTGAGGACTTTCATGGCGTCTGTTCGAGCCATGTTACTTCAATGGGAACTATTGTTTTCTCATTTTTCTGATTGCAGTTGTATTGCTATTTCATACTTTCTACACAGGTAGGAATATCCTGCTAGACATAATTTTAATCATGTTTATATGCATATATTTAATTTTGTTTCTATGCACATTTTTAATATTGTTGCTATGCATATTTTTTTTTTAAAAACCATTTTCGTTAAATTCATTCATTCTTGAGAGACGATAGTTTGTGCTTTAAAAAGGCATAATAACTTTTACCTATGGCGGTAGCGAATGTGACTGATAAGGCCAATTTGCGCTGTAAATGTCCGTTCACAGTGGGTGCATGTGAACACGTGGTCATTTCCACCATCATGCACCATCTTACGTCTCAAACGCTCGGTGTGTGACTTATCTGCAATAAGTTTCTCCTTTGTCTTTATTCCATTTCTGATGTTTGCCCTCCATGCAACACGTTCAGAAGCGACTTGCTCCCAGTGTGCATTATCAATGCCTGTATCAATCATGTCCCGCTTACACACATCTTTGTATCGTAGGAGAGGCCGACCCTGAGATCTCTTACCCATCTGTAATTCACCAAAAGAGATGTCCTTTGGTATTCTACCATCATCCATCCTCCTAAGATGTCCTATCCATCTAAGTCTACGGAGACTGAGCATGGAATAAACTGTCACACAACCTGATCTTTCCAATACTTCAGTATTTGTGATTTTGTCTTGCCACTTAATACCAAGAATTCTTCGCAGACACCGCATATGAAAGCTGTTTAAATGTTTTTCGTTATATTTTTTTTTGGATATATTTCGTTAAATACTTTGTGTGTGTGTGTGTGTGTGTGTGTGTTTGTGTGTGTGTGTGTGTGTGTGTGTGTGTGTGTGTGTGTGTGTATATATATATATATATATATATATATATATATATGATGCTTATTCTTCCTACACAAGTGGGGATATCATGCTATTCCAGGAATAATTCTAAGTATAATTCTATGATGTTTTAGAACACTATGGGGACTGTTTGATGTGCTCTTGGTATGACTAGGTTTCCGTATGCATATTGATTAAAGCATCAGATATAATAGGTTACCCCATGACGAACTTTATATACAAATATCGTGAATGTTTTTGAAACAGAGGTTGTGGTGTATACATAACAAAAACTATGTGACGAGTATATGGTGCGCGTAGCCTTTACAAGTGCGTGATTAACGTGCGTGCAACGCAGTTCACGTCAGGCTAACGCAGAGACTTGTCACCAGCAATTAAGCCCGAAGACCAGACAACATCACTGAACACTTAATCTGCTTAAACACCCTTGGATAATGAGCGGCTGCAAAGAAACATTAGGTCTGAATGAGTGACATGGACATAAGGCATTCCATTCTCATGATGTGACGGAACATTTCATTCCTCAATTGTGCCAGTTGTACACGGTGTAGATTCTTCAACTAAAGTGTTGTACTCAGAGTAGATTCTTCAACTAAAGTGTTGTACTCTGAGTAGATTCTTCAACTAAAGTGTTGTACTCTGTGTAGATTCTTCAACTAAAATGTTGTACATGGTGTGGATTCTTCAACTAAAGTGTTGTACTCAGAGTAGATTCTTCAACTAAAGTGTTGTACTCTGTGTAGATTCTTCAACTAAAGTGTTGTACACGGTGTAGATTCTTCAACTAAAGTGTTGTACTCTGTGTAGATTCTTCAACTAAAGTGTTGTACTCTGTGTAGATTCTTCAACTAAAGTGTTGTACTCTGAGTAGATTCTTCAACTAAAGTGTTGTACTCTGTGTAGATTCTTCAACTAAAATGTTGTACATGGTGTAGATTCTTCAACTAAAGTGTTGTACTCAGAGTAGATTCTTCAACTAAAGTGTTGTACACGGTGTAGATTCTTCAACTAAAGTGTTGTACACGGTGTAGATTCTTCAACTAAAGTGTTGTACTCTGAGTAGATTCTTCAACTAAAGTGTTGTACTCTGTGTAGATTCTTCAACTAAAGTGTTGTACATGGTGTAGATTCTTCAACTAAAGTGTTGTACTCTGAGTAGATTCTTCAACTAAAGTGTTGTACTCTGTGTAGATTCTTCAACTAAAGTGTTGTACTCTGTGTAGATTCTTCAACTAAAATGTTGTACATGGTGTAGATTCTTCAGCTAAAGTGTTGTGCATCTTTGGGTATCTAGTCTCTCTGTCAGCATGTCTATCGTTTATTGTGAGGCATGGGGCGCCAGTTTTAACAAACCTGTTGTCTAGCCAACATCGTACCACATAAGGCATTATCTGGCTTCATGACATCAACCTCCCTGTTCACAATGCGAAACATACACACCATCATGTCAATATGGCAAGGGAACTGGATATATAACCCTATATGATCTTTCGTATGCCAATAACGAGACCGAACAAACACTGAAACCAAGTCTGCTAAAGTTACGATTCTGATCCTGACATATTTTATTTCTTCCGGTTAAAACTCCCAGAACATTCCTTCCGATGTATCAAAGTGAAGTTTGACTCAAAGTGAGTTTCCTTTGGTGGATCATCAGCGGTCCAGCCTACCTGGGGTCTACAGATCGCTGCTGGTCAGCAAGCCAATCAGATATCCGGTGAAAGTATTGAGGACAGTTTTACTGCTGCCACGAATCTTAGAGCGGATGTCGGACTTCACCGAGACTACGTCGTTCTTCTTCAGTTTCAGAGTCACCGAGTTGGCTGGAATAGATCAAATAGGACTTTTTCTAAAATTGATGTATAGAACATTGACTGATAACATATGTACGGCATAGATGTATAGAATATTGATGATAACATATGTCTGGCATAGATGTATAGAACATTGGTGATAACATATGTCTGACATAGATGTATAGGACATTGCTGATAACATATGTCTGACATAGATGTATAGAACATTGATGATAACAAATGTACGGCATAGATGTATAGAACATTGATGATAACATATGTCTGACATAGATGTATAGAGCATTGATGATAACATATGTCTGACGTAGATGTATAGAACATTGATGATAACAGATGTCTGACATAGATGTATAGAACATTGATGATAACATATGTCTGACATAGATGTATAGAACATTGATGATAACATATGTCTGACATAGATGTATAGAACATTGATGATAACAAATGTACGGCATAGATGTATAGAACATTGATGATAACATATGTCTGACATAGATGTATAGAACATTGATGATAACATATGTCTGACGTAGATGTATAGAACATTGATGATAACAGATGTCTGACATAGATGTATAGAACATTGATGATAACATATGTCTGACATAGATGTATAGAACATTGATGATAACATATGTCTGACATAGATGCATAGAATATTGACTGATAAAATATTTCTGCATAGATGTATAGAATATTGATGATAACAAATGTCTGACATAGATGTATAGAACATTGATGATAATATAAGTGTGACATGGATGTATAGAACATTGATGATAACATATGCCTGACATAGATGCATAGAATATTGACTGATTAAAATATTTCTGCATAGATGTATAGAATATTGATGATAACATATGTCTGACATAGATGTAGAGGACATTGATGATAACATATGTCTGACATAGATGTATAGAACATTGATGATAACATATGTCTGACATAGATGTATAGAATATTGATGATAACATATGTCTGGCATAGATGTATAGAACTTTGATGATAACATATGTCTGACATAGATGCATAGAATATTGACTGATAACATATGTCTGACATAGATGCATAGAATATTGATGATAACATATGTCTGGCATAGATGTATAGAACTTTGATGATAACATATGTCTGACATAGATGCATAGAATATTGACTGATAACATATGTCTGACATAGATGCATAGAATATTGATGATAACATATGTCTGGCATAGATGCATAGAATATTGACTGATAACATATGTCTGGCATAGATGCATAGAATATTGACTGATAACATATGTCTGACATAGATGCATAGAATATTGACTGATAACATATGTCTGACATAGATGTATAGAATATTGATGATAATATGTCTGACATAGATTTATAGAATATTGACTGATAACATATGTCTGACATAGATTTATAGAATATTGATGATAACATATGTCTGACATAGATGTATAGAATATTGATGATAATATGTCTGACATAGATTTATAGAATATTGATTGGTAACATATGTCTGACATAGATTTATAGAATATTGATGATAACATATGTCTGACATAGATGTATAGAATATTGATGATAATATGTCTGACATAGATTTATAGAATATTGACTGATAACATATGTCTGACATAGATTTATAGAATATTGATGATAACATATGTCTGACATAGATGTATAGAATATTGATGATAATATGTCTGACATAGATTTATAGAATATTGATTGATAACATATGTCTGTTGTACACGATGTAAATTCTTCAACTAAAGTGTTGTACTCTGTGTAGATTCTTCAACTAAAGTGTTGTACTCTGTGTAGATTCTTCAACTAAAGTGTTGTACTCTGTGTAGATTCTTCAACTGAAGTGTTGTACTCTGTGTAGATTCTTCAACTAAAGTGTTGTACTCTGTGTAGATTCTTCAACTAAAGTGTTGTACTCTGTGTAGATTCTTCAACTAAAGTGTTGTACTCTGTGTAGATTCTTCAACTAAAGTGTTGTACTCTGTGTAGATTCTTCAACTGAAGTGTTGTACTCTGTGTAGATTCTTCAACTAAAGTGTTGTACACGGTGTAGATTCTTCAACTAAAGTGTTGTATTCTGTATAGATTCAATATAGAATATTGATGATAATATGTCTGGCATACATGTATATAATATTTAAGATAACATATGTCTGGCATAGATGTAGATAAGATTGATGATAACAAATGTCTGGCATAAATGTATGGAACATAAAGACAACAACTTACACCCAGCGCCGAAATTGTCACCCTGCTGTCTGCCGGACGCCGTGATGATGGGGTTGTCGTTCTGGTAGAGCGTGAAGCTGAAGTTGTCGCCGTCCGTGGGTTGTCCGTGGATGTGGAACACATACAGGCCGCCCTGTCACACAGAGGGCAATGATGCAGGTCAGTGGGTGATTGACAATTGCTTGTGTTAATGTCTTAGTTAGTGATCGAGTGATTTGAATTACTGAGTGAATAAATTAGTGGTTGAGTGAATGAGTGGGAGAGTGAGTGAGTGAGTGAGATAGAGGGTGGGTGAGTGAGTGAGTGAGTGAGTGGGAGAGTGAGTGAGTGAGTGAGTTAGAGGGTGGGTGAGTGAGTGAGTGAGTGAGTGAGTCAGTCAGTCAGTCAGTCAATCAGTCAGTCAGTCAGACAGTGAGTAAGTGAGTCAGTCAGTCAGTCAGTCAGTCAGTAAGTCAGTCAGACAGTGAGTGAGTGAGTGAGTGAGTGAGTGAGACAGTCAGTCAGTCAGTCAGTCTGTCAGTCAGTCAGTCAATCAGACAGTCAGTCAATCAGACAGTGAGTGAGTGAGTGATTGAGTAAGTGAGTGAGTAAGTGAGTGAGTGAGTAAGTGAGTGAGTGAGTGAGTGAGTGAGTGAGTGAGTGAGTGAGTGAGTCAGTCAGTCAGTCAGTCAGTGAGTGAGTGAGTGAGCGAGCGAGTGAGTGAGCGAGTGAGTGAGTGAGTGAGTGAACGAATCGTTGGAAGGATTCCCTCTAGACATGTGCCTGGAGTCTATTGACAAAGACAACCCGGAGGAAACCAGCCCAGCCTGGCCCCCTGTCAGACAGGACATTTGTGCAGTTTGGAACCGTGGCCTGAATACATCCGAATATACCGATCCACACATGTACCGCTGATTGAGTGCGAGGGGACGAGGATCTCTACCACACATGTACCGCTGATTGAGTGCGAGGGGACGAGGATCTCTACCACACATGTACCACTGATTGAGTGCGAGGGGACGAGGATCTCTACCACACATGTACCGCTGATTGAGTGCGAGGGGACGAAGATCTCTACCACACATGTACCGATGTTTGTGTACGAGGGGACGAGGATCTCTACCACACATGTACCGCTGATTGAGTGCGAGGGGACGAGGATCTCTACCACACATGTACCGCTGATTGAGTGCGAGGGGACGAGGATCTCTACCACACATGTACCGATGTTTGTGTACGAGGGGACGAGGATCTCTACCACACATGTACCGCTGATTGAGTGCGAGGGGACGAGGATCTCTACCACACATGTACCGATGTTTGTGTACGAGGGGACGAGGATCTCTACCACACATGTACCGCTGATTGAGTGCGAGAGGATGAGGATCTCTACCACACATGTACCGCTGATTGAGTGCGAGGGGACGAGGATCTCTACCACACATGTACCGATGTTTGTGTGCGAGGGGACGAGGATCTCTACCACACATGTACCGATGTTTGTGTACGAGGGGACGAGGATCTCTACCACACATGTACCGATGTTTGTGTACGAGGGGACGAGGATCTCTACCACACATGTACCGATGTTTGTGTGCGAGGGGACGAGGATCTCTACCACACATATACCGATGTTTGTGTGCGAGGGGACGAGGATCTCTACCACACATATACCGATGTTTGTGTGCGAGGGGACGAGGATCTCTACCACACATATACCGATGTTTGTGTGCTATGGGACGAGGATCTCTACCACACATATACCGCTGATTGAGTGCGAGGGGATGAGGATCTCTACCACACATGTACCGATGTTTGTGTACGAGGGGACGAGGATCTCTACCACACATGTACCGCTGATTGAGTGCGAGGGGACGAGGATCTCTACCACACATATACCGCTGATTGAGTGCGAGGGGATGAGGATCTCTACCACACATGTACCGATGTTTGTGTACGAGGGGACGAGGATCTCTACCACACATGTACCGCTGATTGAGTGCGAGGGGACGAGGATCTCTACCACACATGTACCAATGTTTGTGTACTAGGGGACGAGGATCTCTACCACACATGTACCAATGTTTGTGTACGAGGGGACGAGGATCTCTACCACACATGTACCGATGTTTGTGTACGAGGGGACGAGGATCTCTACCACACATGTACCGCTGATTGAGTGCGAGGGGACGAGGATCTCTACCACACATGTACCGCTGATTGAGTGCGAGGGGACGAGGATCTCTACCACACATGTACCGATGTTTGTGTACGAGGGGACGAGGATCTCTACCACACATGTACCGCTGATTTGAGTGCGAGGGGACGAGGATCTCTACCACACATGTACCGCTGATTGAGTGCGAGGGGATTAGGATCTCTACCACACATGTACCGATGTTTGTGTACGAGGGGACGAGGATCTCTACCACACATGTACCGCTGATTGAGTGCGAGGGGACGATGATCTCTACCACACATGTACCAATGTTTGTGTGCTAGGGGACGAGGATCTCTACCACACATGTACCAATGTTTGTGTACGAGGGGACGAGGATCTCTACCACACATGTACCGATGTTTGTGTACGAGGGGACGAGGATCTCTACCACACATGTACCGCTGATTGAGTGCGAGGGGACGAGGATCTCTACCACACATGTACCGCTGATTGAGTGCGAGGGGACGAGGATCTCTACCACACATGTACCGATGTTTGTGTACGAGGGGACGAGGATCTCTACCACACATGTACCGCTGATTGAGTGCGAGGGGACGAGGATCTCTACCACACATGTACCGCTGATTGAGTGCGAGGGGACGAGGATCTCTACCACACATGTACCGCTGATTGAGTGCGAGGGGACGAGGATCTCTACCACACATATACCGCTGATTGTGTGCGAGGGGTCGAGGATCTATACCACACATGTACCGCTGATTGTGTGCGAGGGGACGAGGATCTCTACCACACATGTACCGATGTTTGTGTACGAGGGGACGAGGATCTCTACCACACATGTACCGCTGATTGAGTGCGAGGGGATGAGGATCTCTACCACACATGTACCGCTGATTGTGTGCGAGGGGACGAGGATCTGTGTCACACAATCCATGATCATGCATCATGTCACAATCACAGCCAATCATCATCATCATCATCATGTTCCATACCGTGTCCTGTTTCATCATCTTACACGATCACGAGAGTTGTGGATCAGTTCTGATTTCTTGTCCCACACATGCCATTTGGTCAAGCTATCCAGATATTTACTTCTCCTATTGTTCTTTCCCCCTCAATGTTGTCAGTTGTCACCAAGTTCTCTAAGTCTATTTCTTCTCATAACGTGCCCACAAAAGATTGTGTCTTACTACGTCTAATTTATCTAATTAGTTTGCGGTGTTCATTTGCCTTTTGCAGGTCATTTGTTTTCCTGTCTGTCCATGGTATTCTTTGCATTTTCATCAGAAACCACATTTCCATTGCCATTAGATGTTTTTCAGCTTGTCTGCTTAACGTCCACGTTTCACATCCATACTAAAGTACAGGTTCTATGTAGTACCTCAACACTCTTTTTCTCGCTGCAATTGACATATTGTTATTAGTCAGTGTGTTTTCCATTTTGCAAAAGGCTACCTTTGCCATAGTGATTCTTGTTCTAATCTCTTCAAGGCACCCCCCATCATCCTGAAAAAGCCACTGGTGGTCACACACGAGTTGTCCATGTGCACGTCCGTGTGGCTCCCTCTTCTGTCTGTCAATGTGCACGTCCGTGTGGCTCCCTCTTCTGTCTGTCAATGTGCACGTCCATGTGGCTCCCTCTTCTGTATGTCAATGTGCACGTCCGTGTGGCTCCCTCTTCTGTCTGTCCATGTGCACGTCCATGCACAAAACCGTGTGGCCGCTCCTTCTGTCTGTGCAAGTCCGTGTGGCCACTCTTTCTGTCTGTGCACGTCCGTGTGGCCACTCCTCCTGTTGGCCTGTCGGCATTAAACACTCTACTAAATATTGCACAGCATTTCCTATAATCGTTCATGATTATTGCATTCTGAGGCAATACTTTTCTACAGATAAAGAAGTCAGCCTCGCGAGCTAGCGGCTACTTACGACATGCAAGGAGGTTTTGGTTGACTGTGCTTCCCATCGTGTAGGAGGATCGGCAACACAGGGGTGGGTCTCGTGCTTCAACAGTACACACTGGAGTGGTTGAATTACAGTACACAGTGAAGTGTATGAGTTACAGTACACACTGGAGTGGTTGGGTTACAGTACACACTGAAGTAGTTGGGTTACAGTACACAGTGAAGTAGTTGGGTTACAGTACACACTGAAGTAGTTGGGTTACAGTACACACTGAAGTAGTTGGGTTACAGTACACAGTGAAGTGGTTGAGTTACAGTACACACTGGAGTGGGTGAGTTACAGTACACACTGGACTGGGTGAGTTACAGTACACACTGAAGTGGTTGAGTTACAGTACACACTGGAGTGGTTGTGTTATAGTACATACTGGAGTGGTTGAGTTACAGTACACACTGGAGTGGTTGAGTTACAGTACATACTGGAGTGGTTGAGTTACAGTACACACTGGACTGGGTGAGTTACAGTACATACTGGAGTGGTTGAGTTACAGTACATACTGAAGTGGTTGAGTTACAGTACATACTGGAGTGGTTGAGTTACAGTACACACTGGAGTGGTTGAGTTACAGTAAACACTGGACTGGGTGAGTTACAGTACACACTGGAGTGGTTGAGTTACAGTACACACTGGAGTAGTTGGGTTACACTACACAGTGAAGTAGTTGAGTTACAGTACACACTGGACTGGGTGAGTTACAGTACACACTGAAGTGGTTGAGTTACAGTACAGACTGGAGTGGTTGAGTTACAGTGCTCTATGTTATCAACTGCGGCACCCGGCATAATGTTTACGATAATAATGATTGTGGTGGTGATGATGATGATGATGATGATGATGATGATGATGATGATGATGATGATGATGATGTGGTAATGACTTCGACGTAGTTAATGATGTAAGTATTGATGATGTTAATGATGATGATGATGATGATAATGATGATGATGATGATGATGATCATGATGATGATGACGGCAAGACACTGACGATGTTGATGATGCTGATGATGATGCCGATGATGATTATTATGATGATGATAAAGATGGTGATAATGATAATGATGTTGACGTAGTCACCTTGCTGGCGATGAATTTCCCTGTGTTGCTGTTGTAACCACTGCCATGGTTGGTAAACACCACCGGATACTGAACGATTCGTCCCTCGGCCACATTTGAGTCCTCATTGAAGGCGGCCGTGAATGCCACGTTTCCAACTGTAGATACCCACACAAACACTCACACAGTGTTAGACAGGGCTAATATACCCACACAAACACACACACAGTGTTAGACAGGGCTAATATACCCACACAAACACACACAGTGTTAGACAGGGCTAATATACCCACACAAACACACACACAGTGTTAGACAGGGCTAATATACCCACACAAACACACGCAGTGTTAAACAGGGCTAATATACCCACACAAACACACACACAGTGTTAGACAGGGCTAATATACCCACACAAACACACGCACACAATGTTAGACAGGGCTAATATACCCACACAAACACATACACAGTGTTAGACAGGGCTAATATACCCACACAAACACACACAGTGTTAGACAGGGCTAATATACCCACACAAACACACACACACACACAGTGTTAGACAGGGCTAATATACCCACACAAACACACGCACATACAGTGTTAGACAGGGCTAATATACCCACATACACACATAGTGTTATTCAGGGCTAATATCCACACACAGAATTGTACATATGACTAATATACACGCACAAACACACTCACACAAACGCGCACACACTGTGTTATGCGTGACTAATATATCTACACGTGCAGTTTTACATAGGGCTAATATACCCACACTCACACACACGCATACGCACATAGTGTTGTACACAACCAATGAATACTGACTGCAACAATCAGTGTCGACTACACACACTCACACACACACACACACACACACACACACACACACACACACAATCCTTTGGGATTTATGCTAGAAGAAAACAGTTCACTCAGTGAATGCAAGCTGCGAGGTAGGGTCAGAGGAGGAAAGGTTGGGCTGCCATTATAGATGTGTGTGAATGATGTGTTTTAGTGGGAGACGTGTTTTAGAGGAGGACGTGGTTTAGTGGAGGACGTGGTTTAGTGAAGGACGTGGTTTAGTGGGGGACGTATTTTAGAGGAGGACGTGTTTTAGTGGAGGACGTGTTTTAATGGAGGACGTGTTTTAGTGGAGGACGTGTTTTAGTGGAGGACGTGTTTTAGTGGAGGACGTGTTTTAGTGGATGATGTGTTTTAGTGGAGGACGTGTTTTAGTGGATGATGTGTTTTAGTGGAGGACGTGGTTTAGTGGAGGACGTGGTTAAGTGGAGGACGTGTTTTAGTGGAGGACGTGTTTTAATGGAGGATGTGTTTTAGTGGAGGACGTGTTTTAGTGGAGGACGTGTTTTAGTGGATGATGTGTTTTAATGGAGGATGTGTTTTAATGGAGGATGTGTTTTAATGGAGGATGTGTTTTAGTGGAGGACGTGTTTTAGGGGAGGGCGTGTTTTAGTGGAGGACGTGTTTTAGTGGATGATGTGTTTAAGTGGATGATGTGTTTTAGTGGAGGACGTGTTTTAATGGAGGATGTGTTTTAGTGGATGATGTGTTTTAGTGGATGATGTGTTTTAGTGGATGATGTGTTTTAGTGGATGATGTGTTTTAGTGGATGATGTGTTTTAATGGAGGATGTTTTTTAATAGAGGATGTGTTTTAGTGGAGGACGTGTTTTAGTGGAGGACGTGTTTTAGTGGAGGACGTGTTTTAGTGGAGGACATGTTTTAGTGAAGGACGTGTTTTAGTGGAGGACGTGTTTTAGTGGATGATGTGTTTTAGTGGATGATGTGTTTTAGTGGAGGACGTGTTTTAGCGGAGGACGTGTTTTAGTGGATGATGTGTTTTAGTGGAGGACGTGTTTTAGTGGAGGACGTGTTTTAGTGGAGGATGTGTTTTAGTGGATGATGTGTTTTAGTGGATGATGTGTTTTAGTGGAGGACGTGTTTTAGTGGATGATGTGTTTTAGTGGAGGATGTTTTAGTGGAGGACGTGTTTTAGTGGATGATGTGTTTTAGTGGAGGACGTGTTTTAGTGGAGGACGTGTTTTAGTGGAGGACGTGTTTTAGTGGAGGACGTGTTTTAGTGGAGGATGTGTTAAGCGGATGATGTGTTTTAGTGGATGATGTGTTTTAGTGGATGATGTGTTTTAATGGAGGATGTGTTTTAGTGGAGGACGTGTTTTAGGGGAGGACGTGTTTTAGTGGAGGACGTGTTTTAGTGGATGATGTGTTTAAGTGGATGATGTGTTTTAGTGGAGGACGTGTTTTAATGGAGGATGTGTTTTAGTGGATGATGTGTTTTAGTGGATGATGTGTTTCAGTGGATGATGTATTTTAGTGGATGATGTGTTTTAGTGGATGATGTGTTTTAATGGAGGATGTTTTTTAATAGAGGATGTGTTTTAGTGGAGGACGTGTTTTAGTGGAGGACGTGTTTTAGTGGAGGACGTGTTTTAGTGAAGGACGTGTTTTAGTGGAGGACGTGTTTTAGTGGATGATGTGTTTTAGTGGATGATGTGTTTTAGTGGAGGACGTGTTTTAGTGGAGAACGTGTTTTAGTGGAGGACGTGTTTTAATGGAGGATGTGTTTTATTGGAGGATGTGTTTTAATGGAGGATGTGTTTTAGTGGAGGACGTGTTTTAGTGGAGGACGTGTTTTAGTGGAGGACGTGTTTTAGTGGAGGACGTGTTTTAGTGGAGGACGTGTTTTAGTGGAGGATGTGTTTAGCGGATGATGTGTTTTAGTGGATGATGTGTTTTAATGGATGATGTGTTTTAGTGGAGGACGTGTTTTAGTGGAGGACGTGATTTAGTGGATGAACGTGTTTTAGTGGGATGATGTGTTTTAGTGGGTGATGTGTGTTAATGGAGGATGTGTTTTAGTGGATGATGTGTTTTAGTGGAGGACGTGTTTTAGTGGATGATGTGTTTTAGTGGAGGACGTGTTTTAGTGGAGGACGTGGTTTAGTGGAGGACGTGTTTTAGTGGATGATGTGTTTTAGTTGAGGACGTATTTAGTGGATGATGTGTTTTAGTGGAGGACGTGTTTTAGTGGAGGACGTGTTTTAGTGGAGGACTGGTTTTAGTGGAGGATGTGTTTAGTGGATGATGTGTTTTAGTGGATGATGTGGTTTTAGTGGATGATGTGTTTTAATGGAGGATGTGTTTTAGTGGAGGACGTGTTTTAGTGGAGGACGTGTTTTAGTGGATGATGTGTTTTAATGGAGGACGTGTTGTAGTGGATGATGTGTTTTAGTGGAGGACGTGTTTTAGTGGAGGACGTGTTTTAGTGGATGACTTGTTTTAGTGGATGATGTGTTTTAGTGGAGGACGTGTTTTAGTGGATGATGTGTTTTAGTGGAGGACGTATTCTAGTAGATGATGCGTTTTAGTGGAGGACGTGTTTTAGTGGAGGACGTGTTTTAGTGGAGGACGTGTTTTAGTGGAGGATGTATTTAGTGGATGATGTGTTTTAGTGGATGATGTGTTTTAGTGGATGATGTGTTTTAATGGAGGATGTGTTTTAGTGGAGGACGTGTTTTAGTGGAGGACGTTGTTTAGTGGATGATGTGTTTTAGTGGATGATGTGTTTTAATGGAGGATGTGTTTTAGTGGAGGACGTGTTTTATTGGAGGACGTGTTTTATTGGAGGACGTGTTTTAGTGGATGATGTGTTTTAATGGAGGATGTGTTTTAGTGGAGGACGTGTTTTAGTTTAGGACGTGTTTTAGTGGATGATGTGTTTTAGTGGATGATGTGTTTTAGTGGATGATGTGTTTTAATGGAGGATGTGTTTTAGCGGAGGACGTGTTTTAGTGGAGGACGTGTTTTAGTGGAGGACGTGTTTTAGTGGATGAGGTGTCTTAGTGGATGATGTGTTTTAATGGAGGACGTGTTTTAGTGGAGGACGTGTTTTAGTGGAGGACGTGTTTTAGTGGAGGATGTGTTTTAGTGGATGATGTGTTTTAATGGATGATGTGTTTTAATGGAGGATGAGTTTTAGTGGAGGACGTGTTTTAGTGGAGGAAGTGTTTTAGTGTATGATGTGTTTTAGTGGAGGACGTGTTTTAGTGGATGATGTGTTTAGTGGAGGACGTGTTTAGTGGAGGACGTGTTTTAGTGAAGGACGTGTTTTAGTGGATGATGTGTTTTAGTGGAGGACGTGTTTTAGTGGAGGACGTGTTTTAGTGGAGGACGTGTTTTAGTGGAGGTTGTGTTTTAGTGGAGGATGTGTTTAGCGGATGATGTGTTTTAGTGGATGATGTGTTTTAGTGGATGATGTGTTTTAATGGAGGATGTGTTTTAGTGGAGGACGTGTTTTAGTGGAGGACGTGTTTTAGTGGATGATGTGTTGTAGTGGATGATGTGTTTTAGTGGAGGATGTGTTTTAGTGGATGATGCTGTTTTAGTGGAGGACGTGTTTTAGTGGATGATGTGTTTTAGTGAAGGACGTGTTTTAGTGGAGGACGTGGTTTAGTGGAGGACGTGTTTTAGTGGATGATGTGTTTTAGTGGATGATGTGTTTCAGTGGATGATGTGTTTTAGTGGATGATGTGTTTTAGTGGATGATGTGTTTCAGTGGATGATGTGTTTTAGTGGATGATGTGTTTTAGTGGATGATGTGTTTTAATGGAGGATGTTTTTTAATAGAGGATGTGTTTTAGTGCAGGACGTGTTTTAGTGGAGGACGTGTTTTAGTGGAGGACGTGTTTTAGTGAAGGACGTGTTTTAGTGGAGGACGTGTTTTAGTGGATGATGTGTTTTAGTGGATGATGTGTTTTAGTGGAGGACGTGTTTTAGTGGAGGACGTGTTTTAGTGGAGGACGTGTTTTAATGGAGGATGTGTTTTAATGGAGGATGTGTTTTAATGGAGGATGTGTTTTAGTGGAGGACGTGTTTTAGTGGAGGACGTGTTGTAGTGGAGGACGTGTTTTAGTGGAGGACGTGTTTTAGTGGAGGACGTGTTTTAGTGGAGGATGTGTTTAGCGGATGATGTGTTTTAGTGGATGATGTGTTTTAGTGGATGATGTGTTTTAATGGAGGATGTGTTTTAGTGGAGGACGTGTTTTAGTGGAGAACGTGTTTTAGTGGATGATGTGTTTTAGTGGGTGATGTGTGTTAATGGAGGATGTGTTTTAGTGGATGATGTGTTTTAGTGGAGGACGTGTTTATGTGGATTATGTGTTTTAGTGGAGGACGTGTTTTAGTGGAGGACGTGGTTTAGTGGAGGACGTGTTTTAGTGGATGATGTGTTTTAGTGGAGGACGTATTTAGTGGATGATGTGTTTTAGTGGAGGACGTGTTTTAGTGGAGGACGTGTTTTAGTGGAGGACTGGTTTTAGTGGAGGATGTGTTTAGTGGATGATGTGTTTTAGTGGATGATGTGTTTTAGTGGATGATGTGTTTTAATGGAGGATGTGTTTTAGTGGAGGACATGTTTTAGTGGAGGACGTGTTTTAGTGGATGATGTGTTTTAATGGAGGGCGTGTTTTAGTGGATGATGTGTTTTAGTGGAGGACGTGTTTTAGTGGAGGACGTGTTTTAGTGGAGGACTTGTTTTAGCGGATGATGTGTTTTAGTGGAGGACGTGTTTTTGTGGATGATGTGTTTTAGTGGAGGACGTATTTTAGTAGATGATGTGTTTTAGTGGAGGACGTGTTTTAGTGGAGGACGTGTTTTAGTGGAGGACGTGTTTTAGTGGATGATGTATTTAGTGGATGATGTGTTTTAGTGGATGATGTGTTTTAGTGGATGATGTGTTTTAATGGAGGATGTGTTTTAGTGGAGGACGTGTTTTAGTGGATGATGTGTTTTAATGGATTATGTGTTTTAGTGGATGATGTATTTTAATGGAGGATGTGTTTTAGTGGAGGACGTGTTTTAATGGAGGACGTGTTTTAGTGGATTATGTGTTTTAGTGGAGGACGTGTTTTAGTGGAGGACGTATTTTAGAGGAGGACGTGTTTTAGTGGAGGATGTGTTTTAGTGGATGATGTGTTTTAGTTGAGGGTGTGTTTTAGGGAGGATGTGTTTAGTGGAAGGTGTAATTTAGTGGAAGGTGTAATTTAATGGAGGAAGTAATTTAGTGGAAGGTTTGTGTTAGTGGAGGATGTACGTTTGTGGAGGATGTAATTTAGTGAAGAATGCGTTATAGTGGAGGATGTGTTGTAGTGCAGGATGTCTTGTAGTAGAGGCTGTAATTTAGTGGAGGTTGTGAATTTCTAAGGACAGAGTTGTTTAAATCATATGTGTTTCTCTACCTTCAACATGGGTTGTATGCATCAGCGTATATGGGCGAGAGAGAGGAGAGAGCGGGGGGGGGGAGTGAGAGGGAGACAGAGAGAAAGGGAGCGAGAAAGGGGGGAGAGAGAAAGAGGAAGAGAGGGGGAGAGAGGGGAGAAAGGGAAAAACCAGAAGAAGATAAAGTGGAAAGAGAGGGGAGAGAGAAAGGAGAAGGATGAAGAGATGGAGGAAGAGCAGGAGAGGGAGAAAGAGAGGGATAGAGTAAGGAGAGAAACAGTGAGAGAGGGGGAAAGGGATAGAGGATAAAATACGGGGGGGGGGGGGGAATAGAGAGAACGAACGAACGAACGAACGAACAAACTTCATTTTCAAAGGGTTAAGAATTGGGCACGCAGGCCCGTCTAACATTCTGCCCTTCTATCACTCTCTTTCATACATTATTTCATTCACACATCATTCAAGGCTAACAGAGAACATCAACAATATGAAAGATATGCATTATAAAGGCATGGGCAAAAATGCGAACATCAAAACTACACGACACAGTAAAATTAGATAATGGTCTGACACTTGTTATTAGCCATGTGGAATATACTGGCCTACCAAAAGGGGACTGGCTGTTATACTAGGGTTTTGTTATTATTATTATTATCTCTATTATTAAGGGGGAAGATAATCCGTACTGAGATAGTGTTCGAGTAATTTGCGATTATATGAATAGGGATTGGTGATGTCTTTGATTTCTTGTGGAAGATTGTTCCACAGCTGAGCTGCAGAGTACGTTAAGCTTGTTTTGTATAAGTCAATCCTAGGCTTCGGAATGTGTAATATATTTAAACGTTTACTGTGTCTAGCATTATATTTAAACAATGGCCAAAGGTAATTTGGGGCATTCCGATGCAGGATTTTGTGAATTAGTTTAGCTTTATTGAAAAGCAGGCGTTTGCGGAATGGTAGTAACTGAAGGCGTTTATACAGGCTAGGATTGTCAGATAAATGTTTGCTTATAAATTAGACTCATGGTCCGTTTCTGGAGTGAGTAAAGTCGCTTGGTGTTTGAATTAGAACAACCGTCCCAGATTGTAGAGCAGTAGTCAAAGTGTGTCTGTATATGAGAAGTATAGAATAGTTTCCTTGTGTCCTCATCAAGGAAATTTTTAATTTTGGCGAGTTGGTAGACTTTTTTCGCTGTTTGTTTAATAAGCGCTTGAACGTGGGAATTAAAGGTTAGGTTTCTATCAATGATTATGCCTAATGTTTTGTGCTCAATTACACTTTCTACTGGCATGTTATCGATGTGAAGTTGAAGTGATGTGTGTGAGCTTAGAGTTTGAAGTCTTTGTCTGGTTGTTAGTAACATTGATTTTGTTTTAGTGATGTTAATTTGCATACGGTTTGAATAGCTCCACCTAACTACATTATTTAATTCTTGTTGTAAAGACGACTCCAGTAAAATACAGTTTTCAGCATTTGTGTACACCGTACAGTCGTCTGCAAATAGATCGCAGGACGACGAAAGATGCAAAGGTAGATCGTTAATATATATGGCAAACAATAGAGGGCCAAGAATAGAGCCTTGCGGTACTCCAGTATTGAATGTAGTGGTATGAGACAGACATTTATTATGTGATACTACTTGCTTTCTGTTTGATAGAAAAGATTATATTAGAGTGACTACATTAGGACCAATTTTCATTGTCTTAAGTTTTTTAATAAAAATAACATGGTCTATCATATCAAATGCTTTCTTGAAATCAATAAACACAGTTCCACATAGACTGTTGTTTATATTCTGGTGCCAATTTTCTATCATGTTTGTTAGGGCCGTATGGCAAGAATATTTTGGTCGACATCCTGATTGGTTGTCAACAATAAGCTTGTTGCGAACTAAATACTGTAATGTTACTTTATGGATGTGTTTTTCTAGTGGCTTAGATAGTGATGATAGTAAGGAAATGGGTCTGTAATTGTTCGGGAGATCATTGTCCAATGAACAAGATTTAAGAAGAGGGTATACTTTAGCGATTTTGAGAGCTGATGGAAAGTGGCCTTTGGTGAGACACTGATTATATACATAGGTTAGTGATATACAGATCACTGGCGCAGCACAACGGAGAATCCGGTTGCTGATTCCATCTAACCCAGATGAGGTTGTGTTTTTTAGGTTACTGAGGTAAGTGAATACTTCAGTGATTGTCATTAGCGGTATGTCGGAAAGAATATCGCGGGCGCATTTATTCTCGCAAAACGATGACAATAACGATAAGATGCAAGGAGAATTAGGTATTGAAGCCTTCAACTGGTCTATGTCAGTTTGAAAAAAATTACTGAATTGGTCGCATGTAATATAATTTGATGGTAAAGAATTTCGAAAGTTATACTTGTTTGTCAAGGTGTTAATTGCCTTCCATATATCCTTACTATTTGTTTTATCCATTACTAAGTTCTTAAAGTAATTTTTCTTTTCCCGTCGTATGGTATATTGAACTTTGTTTCTAAGAGTACGGTATGCGCTGAGATCCCGCTTTTTGAGATGGATGGAGAGGAATCAGTGAGTGAAAGTAGATAGAATGAAAGAGAGAGAGACAGAAAAGGAGAGAGAGGGAGAGAGACATAGAAAGTAAAGAGAATGGGGGAAGAGAAACATAGAGATATATAAAGATGGAGAAAGAGAGTGAGAGAAAGAAATGTATGAGAGGGAGAGATGGGGAAGTGAGAGAGGAAGAAAATGAGAGATAGTGAGAGAAACGAGAGGAGCGAGGCAGAAAGAGAGGGAGAAATAGAGTAAAGATATATGGAGAGAGAAAAAGGATAGAGATGCAGAGAGAGAGAGAGAGAGATAAAGAGAGTGAGTGAAATAAGGTAGTGAGAGGTAGAGAAGGGAAAAGTGATAGAAGCAGAGGAGAAAAGAAAGGGGAAAGAGGGGAAGAAAGAGAGGGAGAGAGAATAGAGAGGGAGGGAGAGAGGTAGGAGAGGTGGGAAAGAGGGAGAGAGAGAAAGGAGAGAGAGTAAGAGAGAGAGAGAAAGGCAGATAAAAAGAAAGACAGAGAGGCAGAAAGAGAGAGAGAGAGAGAAAGTGGAAAGACAGAGATAGAGAAAGAGGAGAGAGAAATAGATAGAGGGAGAAAAGGGGAGAAAGGGGGAGAGAGAAAGGGAGAGAGAAAGAGAGTTAGAGAGTGGAGAAAAGAGGGATAGTGAGTACGAGAGTGAGAGAAATAGGGTGGGAGGTGGAGGGGGGGGGAGGGGAGAAAGACAGGGCGGAATTCAGCGTTTTGTGACCTGTCAACTGTACAGGGATTCTTGAAGAGTGATTAACTCTGTTTTCCACTCACAATTGTCTATGTTCGTCTGCTCGATTTGCTAACTGTCTTTGCTTTCTGCCTGTGCACGTCTCTGGCACTCACACTGTCATTGATGAATGTAGTTTGATGGTGTGTACTGAAACAACGGTGCTTTCACAGATGAGGTAGATATCGAGGTGGTTTTGTGCCAGAACATTGTTTCGGCATCTTGCCGACATTCTTACACCAGTAAGGCAATCATTCGCCTCCTTAATACTACCAGGTTCTTGTGAAATGGCCGAACTATGGGACATCATTGATTTTAACAAACTCACATGGCGCCAATGGACATTGCTTCTTTGTTCACCAACGTTCCCCTGTGTGCAACAGTCAAGATGGTCTGTGGCGGCACGGCGGAAGTGAAGAAACTACGGGCAGGTTCACCGGCATCCAGACTACATAAGCTACTACCACAGTGTACATCTAATATTACATTCAATTTATGTAAAACATCTTCCCGCCAAATGTGGCCATGAGAAGTCCTCTAGGTCCCATCCTAACGGAAAGCTTTATGGCAAACTTGGAAGAACGAAGAACCTCCACTATAATGGACCTTGTTCTATACTGCCGGTATGTGGATGACATATTACCCCTTACAGAGACCAGACAACAAGCTGAACTATTCCACTCCATCATCAACCAAACCCACAAGAACATTTCCTTGACTAGTGACCTTGAACATAACAACACCTTACATTCTTGGACATGCTAATCCGACGTGGGGTGGGGAGGGGGTGGGGTGGCATCATTCAAAGAGCTGTCTACCGAAAAGGGATATGAACTTCAATAGCTGTGCACTTATCCAATATAAGTTTGGATTGGTACGGACCCTATTTACTGGAGCTAAAAAGATTTGATCCGACGACATGCTACAGGAAGAACTAGACACGCTTCACCAGACACTGAAATCTAAAGGATACCAAGCGGTTTCATCAAGCATCACAGTCAGCCACACAAAGCTAATTCCACAGAAGCGACGGTTCCCAAACTGCAAGAGATTTTACAGCTGACCTTCCAAAGAGACGATGTGATGAAACTAACAAACGATCGACTTAAAACAGCTGTAAACCGAACATTCTTTCCTGCTGAAACATGATCAGATATAAAACAGCTGTAAACCGAACATTCTGTGTCGCTGAACCATGATCAGATATAAAACCACCTCGATACCTACTGCATCTGTGAATGAGCCGTTGTCTCCGTACACGAAATCAAAATGCATTTGTCAATTTCAGTGAGAGTGCCAGGCGACATGCAAAGGTATTACGGAAAGACATTTAGCACATCAAGTAGCCGACAATATACCAGTGTGAATAGACAGGAGAGTTAATCATTCTTCAGGAATCCCAGTGCAGTTGACAGGTCAGAGAACGGCTAATTTAGCTACCACAGAACATTCGCTGATTAGCTATCCCAGCCAATAAGCAATCCTCATTTCCATTACTGTATTATCCAACACTAATCAATTGCTCAATTATATCTAATCATTATAGGAGGGGGCTTCAACTGAAGACCGTAAACATTTTGGCGTGAATATATTATGAAAACAATAAAGATGTATCATTTTTCGATGTAGTCACCACTGCCTTCAAAGCAAATCCCCCAGCGTTGATAAAGTGCTTGAATTCCTGTAGAAAAAAATTCTCTGAGTTGCGTGTGTAACCACTCATGCATCACCTGCTGTATGTCTTCACAGAAATCATGCCGTTTTGAAACTTACTACTCCACTCACACACTTGCTGGACTGACAGGCATGCATCTCCATACTGGATCTTCATTCGCCGATGAATTTCTACAGGTTTCAATTCTTCACTGATAACAAAACAGATAACAGATCATTGCTCCTCTTTGGAGCATGTAAAAAGTGGGGCGGCCATTTTTAAACTTTCTTTATGACGTCACCATGGTCGTCTGCACAGTGATGTTGCGTGCTTAACACTCTTGATATCCTTAACAACAATATTGACAGGTTACAAGACAATGGCATGGTTACTGTAATTGCTATTACACGTTTTAATTTGACGCCCCTTCGTATACTAGTCGAATCCAGTCGTTTATATGTAAACAGAAGGACTTCCTGCCAAGTGTCAGACTTGCGTGGATATGAGGTTCTACACATCCTTGCAAGGTCAGCGACCATGTACACCATAGTTCAGCTCAAGTATCATTCATTTTATGAACATAACATGATATACAACTCTGCAGCATACGTCTCATCTCATCTCATTATGTTCCTCTTCTACCTTGCAGTGTCCAGGTGAAGTATAAACAGCGGAACAGTGCCCGCTTATGGGCTTCATGTATCGATATTCCCAAGGACTCTGTTATTCCCTGCGTTTATTGTTTCCGTGGTCGGCCTATTTCTCTGCTTCCCTCTGGTCTGTACATCATTGCTTGTTGTGGTATACTGTTAGTTGGTAACCTACTTGCATGGTCAAACCATTTGACTTGCTGCCTTCTAATAAAATCTAGTGCTGCTATAACTCTCACTTTAGTCCTGATTTCTTCATTTCTGATCTTATCTCTTCTTGATACGTTGAGTATTCTTCTCAGGAATCTCATTTCTGTTGTTGTGATTTTTCTTTTCTCTTTTTCTGTCATTGTCCAGGTTTGGTATTGGTAACATAGAGTTGGTAGCAAGAGTGTATTGTAAAGTGCTTTCTTAGTAAATATTGATACATGTTTGTTGTTTAGTATTGATGCCATTTGTTCAATGAGCAGGTTTACCTTATTGCATCTATTTTCGATCTCGTCTTGTGATTTGCCATTAGATGATATCATACTTCCTAGGTACTTGAAACTCTTTACTTAGTTCAAGGGATGTTCGTTTAGGTAAATTGTTGTTGCTTTTTCTTCTTTAGCTATAGCCATTACCACTGGTTTACTTGTGCTAATGTTCATGTTATGTTTCCTACACATTTCGTGCACTATGCGTGCTACAACCAAATATGACAGGACATAAATAGTGCACTATTTTGTTTATGGTTTGTGTTGTTAAATTCAGCTTCCCATATGAATGTAGCTTACACAATAGACAATTGATGAGTGGATGGAATGGTCCAATGTAAGACAGACTTGCGTGTCCAACTTGTGACCCGATGGACACGCCTAATAGTGTGACAGTCTCCAAACCTAGATGTCTCCACAAAACACGTCACGTGATAAAGCAAATTTATTGTGAGATGAAGTTACTTACTGACTTCCTGAGCAGCAGCGGCTGCAAACATGGCCACACCAACAAATATTGCCAGAGACATGATGATCAGCTGCCATAGAATACAGTCAGTGATATCAGTGCAAAACAATATGCAAATATCTACTTACTTAATTTCTAAAGTTATAAATAGAAACTAGCTATTATAGAATTCTGCTGGCCTAGAGGTTAACGTCTTTCTTCGTAATCCCGTATATTCTCGTGAGTAGCGTAACTTAATCGGTACCGGTTCTCGCGCGATGGTAACTTACGGGGTATGTGAGCCGGTCGCTCAGAAAGCAATGGCAAACTACTGAGCGTAATCTTGCCCACTACATCAACAGCAGCTGAAAAATGCTGGTGTTGACTGCAACGTCCTGTAAGGGATATGCAACATAAAAAAGTGATGAAGCGCTCTATGTTGTATGTCAAGTGTACTGATCACGTGATACACTGCTCTCAGTGGTATGTCCAGTGTACTGATCACATGATACACTGCTCTCAGTGGTATGTCCAGTGTACTGATCACGTGATACACGGCTCTCAGTGGTATGTCCAGTGTACTGATCACGTGATACACGGCTCTCAGTGGTATGTCCAGTGTACTTATCAGTGCTGTCAGAAAACATATCAATGTAGAGCGAGTTGTCAGAAAACATTTCACAGTAGACAGCGCTGTCAGAAAAAATATCACAGTAGACAGTGTTGTCAGAAAACATATAATTATAGACAGCCCTGTCAGAAAACATATCACGGTAGATAGCGCTGTCTGAAATCATATCACTAATAAAGCTAAGATATCCACCTTTCGATACGAGCGTTATTCAGGTGTATCACAAACAGAGAAATAGCGAACACAGTATAAATGGATTGACAGTGACCTGGACAATGCTGTACATTTATATAGGGGATATAAATGTCAATATCGTTTTGAAGAATAACAATACTAATGTCGGAAACTAACAATATGGATGCAATTATGGTCAAGGAGAGGGCACTCTAAGAGAAGATAAGAGTTAAAAGTCGACAATGTCGACTTCATTGCACCGGGTTTTATCCCATATGGTTCAGTCTCTTTCCGCAGCGCGGAAAACTTCGCACAAAGCACGAACTCCGTAGCTCCAGCGACGACCCACAGGAGTCTCTGAAAAACTTAACTCTTGAAGAGAAGGACTCGGCCCGGAATCGAACCCACAACCTTCAGATCACTTCTCCACGGAGACTACGAGGTAGACTTGTATAGTGGACAATGCCAACAATAACATTGTTGACAGCAGAGCGTGCTTTGATTATTGCAAACAATCTTGTATCGTCGGCATTCGAGAACATTCAAGACGCGGAAGAGAGTTATAGACAAAATATAAAAACCAAGAATGCTTACATTCTCATTGACACGTTTCCAATGGTTTTAAATCTGTTGTAAATACACAACATGCAGACTGGCACAGTGATCACGGGTTATAATAATCTCAAGCTACAGGCAGTCGAATATAAACCAGAGAACAGTATATGATTTTTGTGTGCTGGAGAATACAAGAACGGAAAGAGAATCATTAAATGGGAAATAAAGGCCAGGTCCGATGTATTCTCTTATAGATGATCTGAAGAAACAAATGAAGATACTTCTGATACCGAAGCCAACCAATGAATACCAAGAACAAGACACCGGCAGCAACGCAAGCCTTCTGGAAGACATGACAGAGATGCAGCGCAGCATCAAGCAAGAGGTGGGACTCATGGTCCAGATGAAGAAGGAGAATGAAGAAATTCTGGAAGCAATTAAAACAGAAAGAGGACAACTCAGAATCGAAAGGGAGTTAACCGGTCAAAGACCAATGAGAAGCCTCAAGGTGAAGCCAGCAACTCATTCACAATGACCAATAAATTCAAAGGAAACCAAGCTTTCAACCGGAAACTCGACACAAGTCTAGTCAGCATAGAGACGACAACCGATAAGCTTGATAAAAATGTACCCGAATCGAACGAAGAAGATATGCAGAGGACAGCCAAGACAATCGCTACGGTGCTCATGTGTCAGGCACAGAAAACGGGCACAGAAGCAACAAGACCAAAGTAAGAGTCCTTCTAAGGACTGCACCCTCTCATAACAGACGCGCCAGGAGCCAACACTGACAAAAGGAAAAGCAGGAAGAAACTGACACAAAGGAGAACCCGCCGGCCAAACCTGCCGCTGACATCACAAGCACGGATTCTTCGAAATTGAAAGGTCATCTAACACTGACGCAGAAGACGATGGAAACTAACCCCACACTAAGCTACCACAAATTATAACCAAGATACGAAAGTAGGTTGAATGAGGTGGAAAGTTTGTTTTGTTTTTTTTAAATTTTGTTTAAAATTACAAATCGGGTAAATGGATAGATGGAAGGGAGGTCAAATGTTCCCAAACTTGTTTGTCTAATCTGGTGTAAATCCATACATCTTGTGCCATGCCGGTAAGCGTGGGCGGTCATGTTCTGCCATCTCACTCGATCACCAGAGTCGTGGATCAGCTCCGTGTTTCTGTCTCGACCATGCCACAAGGCCAAGCCATCCAGGTACTTGCTTCTAGGTCTTCCCCTTGGTCTGTTCCCCTCGATCTTACCAGTTGTCACCAAATTCTCCAATCCATTTCTTCTCATAACATGCCCAAAAAATTGTGACTGTCTACGTCTAATTTCTCTAATCAATTTACGATCTTCATTTGTTTCTTGAAGGACTTGTTCATTGGTCTTTCTGGCTGTCCATGGTATTCTTTGCATTTTCCTCAGAAACCACATCTCTACAGCCATCAGATGTTTTTCAGCCTGACTGCTCATTGTCCACGCTTCACATCCATATAAAAGTACAGGTTCAATGTACCATCTCAACACTCTTTTTCTCGTTTCAATTGACATCTTTTTATTGGTCAATATGTTTTTCATCTTGCTAAAGGCTACTTTTGCCATGGCGATTCTTGTTCTAATCTCTTCAAGGCATCTCCCATCAGATGTTATTACTGTTCCAAGATAATCGTACCTGCTCACTTGTTGAAGAATATTCCCATTTACTTGTAATGACGATTAATTTAGAGGAAATAAGAGCAGTCATCATCGGAGGACATAGCACCAATAACGTAAGATAGATAGACAAGGAGTATCGGTTGCACATCATGCACAGGATCCGCAGCATCTAATGCCTGCGGGTGTTGGACTCAGTGACCAGGTGTGGTTATAATGACATTGTTATAAGACAGATATTGTGGTCGTCTCCAAGAAGAGAGAAATACAATTCACCCAGGTGAATGGGAACATTTTTAAACAAATACATTGGTACAATCTCGGAACTGCCATAACAGTTGATGTTGCCTTGTGAAGATTTGATCAGAGGTCGCTATCGAAAAGGTTGCCTTATGAAAGATTCAAACCATATTGACCAACAACAAACTGTCAATTGAGTTGAGAGAGTGCTGAAGTGCTGCATGGAACCCGTATTGCTATACGATACATGGAAAATATGCAGACAAGATGAAAACCCTCTGTTGACAGTGGGAATGTGTTTTCTGGAAAATAAATGCAAAGAATACCATGGACTGACAGAAAACGATTGAACAAGTCGTACAAGCAACACAGGAAAACTGTACAATGATTGGGACACTTAAACGCGGATAGTAAGAATGTTGGGACGCAATATGAAGATAACTAAACGGGATAAATCGGTGACAGCTGGTACACTTGTTAGATCGATGGTAAAAGAAGAAAGGGAAGGTGGATAGTTACGTACGTAGGTGGCTTGGCATGGCTCATGATAAAGCTGATTGTGGATATGTACTGGGCCCGGTGAGGACCGGGATTTTTTTCACGTGGACTTCTAGTAATAAAATTTCCCCTGGTCTCTGGATAGTGAGATCGGACGCCCGTGTGTATTGTTGCGCACGTAAAAAAATCCCTTGGCAGTTGGAAATCGAAATAGAGTAGCCTAACGGCGCTGCCCGGGCAAAATTTTGAGTTAAAAATCTACCCAAAGTATTTCAGGATCCTCACCGGTGCTACGGAGTTCGTGCACTGAGCTGAGTTTCTCTAAACTCAAGGTTTGAGTTAGGATGAGAACGGAGCACTTATGGGTTACACCCGTGTGCCGTGATGTTGATCCATCGACTAAACTAAACTAAACTGTGAATATGTACTGGTAATGCGAAATTGTAGCTGTCACTTACCGGTACTTCTTGCACAACTGTCCCTTCTGATGTATTGCTGGTGCTTTTATAATCAGCTGGGAATATGTGATATATAGATTATGGCCCTCGAAACGCCCGCGGGGTGGAGCTAGGAGAACTGTGGGAGTGACGTGTGAGCTGCTGGAACACGAGGCTATCTGAGGGTGACATATACAGGCTGATCAAAGGTGGATTTGTGCTGACTGGACCAAACACAAACGTCTCTCTACAGTTATCATACACCAAGAGAGAGAAATTATATGTTCGACACAATGTGGGATATTATAAGGGTTATTGGCGTGGGTTATATTATAAAATTTAAACAGATAGGTATGTGCAGCTCCTGCGAGAAAACGAAACATAATAACACGAACACAGTGTACATACATACCTTACAACGGACACCATAAAGGTGAACATCAACCACAAGTGAAAATTCTCCCCAAAAAGAGAAATTCAAAACATAAATGATAATACAATAAAAATAACTATTCTAGCACTTAACAAACGACGTTTTATGTATACAAATCTTCATCGGGGATAGGACAACACAAAGAGATGTAAAGAAACAAGCATAAATTTATAAAATAAAATTAAGACATAACGTCTTCCTTGTCAAGAAGGCACACAGGTTGAGTTCAGTTCGGTTTTGAAAGGTACTCTGTTTCTACAAAAGTTCAGTCCAGTTCAGATGTTAAATTATCAAATAAGAAATGTGTAGCCAAAGGTGTGCGAATGGTCAGATATGAATATCTAGAGGCAAGAGAGTTATACAGTTGCATCCACAACAGTATTGATTCCCGCTGGATGGATGCATCCCAGAGAGTTGATTAACTGGCTGTCAATATTAAGCCAAATGAAGTTGTTAGAGAAGTGTGGGTTCAATGGTGTGACCCCATACATCGTCGACACCATTGTGATCTGAAGAAATTTAATGGTTAGAGACAGGTTTATCAGTTTTGAATAATATGCCTAAGGTGTTCCTAACGCGGTCGGCCAGGCTTCTACCAGTCTGTCCAATATACTTCATTTCACATCGTTTGCAAATAATAACATATATTAGGTTATGGGATATGCTTGTAAATGAGTCTTTCAGGGAAAAGGTGTCTAGGGGGAATGTAATTATCGGCGTCTGAATAACGTAGGGGCGTGTGTAGCACATCTTCCGGTGACATTTAGAGGTACTTAGAGATGAACTACGAGGGTAAGTTAAAAAGTAAGTCAAAAATGGCTGTGAAAACTGATATAACTCAAGATGATAACCCTTTTAAATCAGTTTATTTTTATACATACATTGTCCCTTTATTTCTCAACATTGATGCACCTATCCCATCGTTTTATCAGTCTTCCCAAACCGGCTGCATAGAACTGCGTGCTCTGTTTTCTAAACCACTTTTTCACTTCACATTCAAATTCGGCGTCATTCGCGAAATGTCTGCCGCCAAGTTGGGTTTCCTGTTTATTTTGACAAATGTTTGTCCCATAAAGCGGTGCATAGCTGGGTAGAACACGTTACGAGGGCGAGTCAATAAGTAAATCACACAGTTCTGTGGGATTTCGGGTAAATGAAAACAGGGCACACAGTTCAATGCAGCCGGTTTGGGAGGACTGATAAAACTATGCAATAAGTGCATCAATGCTGATGGAATCGTGTTGAGAAATAAAGGGACAATGTCTGTATAAAAATAAACTGGTTTCAAGTTGTTATCATCTTTAGTTATTTTTCTACAGCCATTTGTGACTTACTTATTGACTTACCCTCGTAACTGTAGGGAGGCGACTATGAATAAGGTGGTCTCTGAGAGTTTTTGAAAGATGACCATAAATCCGTTAGAAAACACCGCACGAGTGGTTGGGTCTTATCGCAGGATTGACCAGTACCAAAGAAGAATATGCTTGATGGCCTGGGCATGTGGATGAAAGGTGAGGATAAGTTTGGTGGCCTGGACATGTGGATGAAAGGTGAGGATATGTTTGGTGGCCAGGACATGTGGATGAAAGGACAGGGTAAGTTTGGATTCATTATTGGGAGTGAGTTACAATGTGACAAAGTGTGCAACACTTGTAGGGGAATATATGACGCAATGTGTGCGTTAATCTGCAAGTCAGTATAAGACAGTGTATTTTGTGGTGATTGTGTGTGGGACAGTGTTTTGGAAAGTTTATCTAATCTCATCTCATCATGTTCCCCATGTACCTTGCGGTGTTGAGGTGAAGTATAAACAACAGGATAGTGCCCGCTTATGGGCTTCATGTATCGATATCCCCATGGACTCTGTTATTCCCTCTGTCCATCGTTTACATGGTCAGCCTCTTATTCTGAGTCCATCTGGTCTGTACATCAATGCTTGTTGTGGTATACTGTTTGTTGGTAATCTAGTTACATGGCCAAACCATTTGACTTGCTGCCGTCTAATACAATCTAGAGCTGCTATAACTCCAACTTTGCTCCTGATTTCATTATTTCTGATTTTCTCTCGTCTTGATACATTGAGAATTCTCCTCAGGAATCTCATTTCTGTTGTTGTGATATTTCATTTCTCTTTTTCTGGGGTGTCCAGGTTTGGCATTGGTAGCATAGAGTTGGTAGGAAGATTGTGTTGTAGAGTGCTTTCCTGGTATATATTGGCACATGTTTGTCCTTTAGTATTGGTGCGATTTTCCCAATGAGTTGGTTTGCCTTTTAGTATCTATTTTCGATCTCGTCTTCTGATTTTTCACTTAATGATATTATACTTCCAAAGTACTTGAAGCTCTTCACTTATTTCAGGAGATGTTCTTTTAGATGAATCTTTATTGTTATTTCTTCTTCATTGGTTATAGTCATAACCGTTGTTTCACTGATGCTAATGTTCATGTTATGTTCGGTTCAGACTTCGTTTACACTAGTCACGTGATCTCGTGATTATATTTCTTATTTTGCTATTAGTGTTTGATCGTCTGCAAATAGGAGTTCTTTAATGATTTAATTTGCCGTTGGGTCTTCTTATGTGTTCTGTTTGTCTTGAGGTGTTCTTGCCGTCTCTGTTTGACTGGTTTCTTTACATATGTTGTCTATATTGGTTATGAACCAGAGAAGGCGGGAAGAGTGGGAAGGGGGCGGGACACAATCAGGTCGTACTCTGGATCTTATGGTGAAGGGTTCTGTTTGTCCTCCTGTTGCTCTCACTATGCATTCATTGTTGTTGTATAAGCTTCTACATAGGTTTGTTAGATGTGTACTCACTCCATATTCTTTAAGGGTTTCCCACAGCTTGTTTCTACCTACTCTCTCAAATGCCTTTTCTTGATGGACAAAGACTAAGTAGAGTATTTAATTAAGTTCGATTGGTTTTTCTATAAGTTGTCTACGAGCAAAGATGGCGTCTGTGCAGTCTTTATTATCTTCTAAATCCAAGTTGTAGTTTGTAATCTATATCGAGTATTTTGCAAAATATATTGTCAGTATGACTCAACAGGGAAATACCTCTGTATTGTGGGCTGTCTCTTTCACTGTTTTTCCTAATTGGAATAATTATGGCGTTTCCCCAGTCTCGTGGTGTCTGATGTTCTACCCAAACATAGTTAAATAGTTTATGTAGCCATGTTGTTCCTACTTCTCTTGCTGCTTTAATTAGTTCATTTCGTAGTTCGTCTTGTCCCGGTGATTTTGTCAGTGGGGCTAATCTTACTACTTCTCTAATTTCTTCTTTCAGTATGTCTGGTTCTAGTTCTTCGATGGCCTCTGTGTCGGTTTCCTGAATTCCTGTGGCATCTGATGGGATGTGAGAAGTTATTCTAAGTACTGCCTCCATTTTTTTTTTTTAAGGATTTGTTTTTATTCTCTTATTGATTCTCATTTATTTTCGCTGTTAATTATTTCATTTGGGTCAAAGGGTTCTGCTAGAGTGTCCGGCAGTGTGTGGGATACACTGTGGGGGTGTGTATGAGACAATGTGTTGGCTAGAGTGTCCGGCAGTGTGTGGGATAGACTGTAAGGAGGGTGTGAGACAATGTGTTGGCTAGAATGTCCTGCAGTGTGTGGGATAGACTTTGGGGGAGGGTGTGAGACAATGTGTTGGCTAGAATGTCCTGCAGTGTGTGGGATAGACTGTGGGGGAGGGTGTGAGACAATGTGTTGGCTAGAGTGTCCGGCAGTGTGTGGGATAGACTGTGGGGAAGGGTGTGAGATAATGTGTTGGCTAGAATGTACTGCAGTGTGTGGGATAGACTGTGGGGGAGGGTGTGAGACAGTGTGTTGGCCAGAATGTCCTGCAGTGTGTGGGATAGACTGTGGGGGAGGGTGTGAGACAGTGTGTTGGCCAGAATGTCCTGCAGTGTGTGGGATAGACTGTGGGGAAGGGTGTGAGACAATGTGTTGGCTAGAATGTCCTGCAGTGTGTGGGATAGACTGTGGGTGTGTGTGTGAGACAATGTGTTAGCTAGAAAGTCCTGCAGTGTGTGGGTTAGACTATGGCAGAGTGTGTGAGACAAAGTGTTTGGCTAGAGTGTCCTGTGGTGTGTGGGCTAGACTGTGGGGTCGTGGGTTAGACTGTTGGGGGAGGGGTGTGGATTAGACTGTGGAGGAGTGTGTGGGTTAGACTGTTGGGGTGGGGTGTGGGTTAGACTGTGGAGGAGTGTGTGGGTTAGACTGTTGGGGGTGGGGTGTGCGTTAGACTGTGGAGGAGTGTGTGGGTTAGACTGTGGAGTGGAGTGTAGGTTAGACTGTGGGGATGGGGTGTGGGTTAGACTGTGGGGGAATTGGGTGTGGGTTAGAATGTGGGGGTGTTGTGTGGGTTAGATTGTACGGCATGAGTGTGGGTTAGACCGTGGGGGTGTGGGTTAGACTGTGAGGGATTGGGTGTGGGTTAGACTGTGGGGAGTGGGTGTGTGGGTTAGACTGTGGGGTAGCGTGTGGGGGAGTGTGACACACAGTAGGTGAACTGGTGTGTGGGTGGGACTGGGTGAGTGTTGGTGTGACAGTGGGATGTTAATGTGTGGTTAGATGTGAGTCGGTATACTTGGTAGCATGTGGGGTTGTGTGAGAAAGTGTGTGGGTAGACCGTGAGAGTGTGTGTGACAGTGTGTGCGGTAGACTGTGGGGTTGTGTGAGACAGCATGTAGTTAGACTTTGGGGTTGAAGGAGACAGTGTGTGGGGTAGACCGTGAGAGTATATGAGACAGTGTGTGCGGTAGATTGTAGGGTTGTGTGAGACAGCATGCAGTTAGACTTTGGGGTTGAAGGAGATTTTTTTTTATTTTGTGGGTTTGGCGGTTAACCCAGACTAGCTGGTTCCCCCGCCTCCCCCTTTTTTGGCGTTGACCCTTAGTCGCACTGTGAGCTATTGCCCACAGTGGTCCACCGGCGCCACATTTAAGGTGAAGATATGTGAGGGGGGGGGGGGGGGGAGGATGCAGCAAATGCGTCTGATCCTAGCCAAATGACTGAGAAGGATCATCCCGGTCTCCGACCAGATCAAGTGTACTACAGAAAGCCAGCAAATACACACGGATCTTATCTAAAGGGCCGATAAGGAGATAGTGTGTTGAGATATGTATGTGGGATAGCATGTGAGACAGTTTGTGGGGTAGACTGGCGCTGTATGAGAAAGTGTCTGGTTAGACTGTATTGTTCTGTGAGACTGTGCAGTTTAGATTGTGGGGTTGTGCGGGTCAGTGTGTGGGATAGACTGCAGAGTTGTGTGATAATGGATTTATCATGTCAACGTTGACGAGAGAATAAGTGTATAATGTTAAAGTGTGGTAAGGGAATGAATGTATTATGTTATGACAGTTAATACTCAACAGTGACTTCCCTTTAGATACCATACCGTCAATTATGTCCCCTTGTAGATGCAGGCCAGCTGCGTCACGGCAAGCCCGCATTGTTCAAGATGCGGCTAATGTTACCTCAATGAATTTTGCTTATCTCTACATGTTATAAAAGTTCTGTGAATATGTTTCCACTGATTTAACAGACGTACGTAATTAATCTGCATTTAATTATTGTAAAGTTGAATTGAAGTTTGAATTGGACGCACCTGGAGACCCAGATTATGTGCCAATATATGCGCTATCTACTGGGTTGTATCCCCTGGTTCGAGAGACCAGGCAATCTTTCCCATCAGGCAACATGTGCAACGAATACGAAGGGAGGACCATACGTTCGTGGTTAAAGTTACAAACAGTTGGCCACGGGTCAGATTTACATACATAGAGAGAGGATGTCCAGTACACGGATTTCGACTCACAAGAGGAACAGTAGAACATAACAATCATGCCATATCTCAGACAGTCTAGACTTGTTGCTGTGTTGATTTGGTGTACAGCATCTGGTCAGTTGTGCCGTTGGAAATGTGTATGCGTGCGCGTGTGTACGTTTGTATGCGGTTGTGTGCTTATGTGTGCGTCTGTGAGAATCGAATTCACTCCAGCCAGTAGAAATAGAAACTGGACATACATTTAGGGCCCTCAGCTCCCGTCAGGCCGATATAAACTTGCCGACTGAACGATGCGTTTGCCTCCAACAGTTGTCTAACCAAGTTGTAATGTTCACATTAGTCTTCAGCTGTCGTTACAACAATGTGCCGATTTATGTTGCCATGATTCGGTTGTAATTACTGAATTTTGTTGTGACTGAAGAAGACAAGCTGTCATTCGTGTGTGAAAAAAAAAGAAATATCACATCGTTTGCATTCAAACACATGTGGCACTGTCCGATATGTTGCCTCTTGTGAGTGTGGGTGGGGTATGTGTGTGTGTGTGTGTGGGGGGGATATGTGTGTGGGTCGGGGTGTGTATGTGAGTGGGGGATTGTGTGGATGGGGAGTGTATGTGTGGATTGTGGAAGTGTGTGTGTGTGGGTAGGAGATGTGTGTGTGTCTGGGTGGGTGGGAGATGTCTGTGGGAGTATAGGAGAAGTGTGTGTGATTGGGGAATGTGTGTGAATGTGTGGGATGTGTGTGGGCAGATATATGTGTGTGTGGATGGGAAGATGTGTGAGGGTGGGGGATGTGTGTGTGGTGGGGAATGTTTGAGTGGGTGGGGCAGGTGTGGGATATGTGGGTTGATTGGGGATGTGTGGGTGTGGAGATGAGTGGGTGGGTGGGGAGGTGTGTGGGTGGGTGGAGCGATGTGTGTATGGATGGGGCGTGTGTGGGCGGGGAATATGTGGGTGCGTGAGGGATGTGTGGGAGGGGGATGTCTGAGTTGGTGTGTTTGTGTGGGTGTTGGTGGATAGTGGTATGTGTGGGTGTTGGCGAGTAGGGGATGTGTGGGTGTTGGTAGGTGGGGGATGTGTGGTTGGGTGTGTTGGGGTGTGTGTAGGGGGTGGTGGTGGATGTGTGTATGCGTGGGTGTTGTGTGTCGGCTGGGGAATGTCGTTTACTTGTGGATGTGTGTGTGGTTGGGGGACGTATGTGTGCTTGGTGGGGTGTGTTGGTGGATGTGAAATATGTAGGTGGGTGGGGAAATGTGTGTGTGGGGATGTGTGTGAGGGTGGGTGATGTATGTTTGGTCGGTGGGATGTGTGGGTGTAAGTGAAATGTATGAGTGGGTGGAGAAATGTGTGTGTGTGAGGATGTGTGTTTGTGTGAATGGGAAGATGTATGGGTATGGCTGGGTGATGTGTGAGTGTGTGAGGGATGGGCGTGTGGGTCGGATCGGGGTGTGTGTGTGTGTGTGGGAGAGGTATGTGTGTGTTTGGTTGAGGTGTGTGTGGGTGGGTGGAGCATGTGTGTGCGTGTGTGGGTGAATATGTGTGGGTTGGGGTATGTGTGAATGGGTAGGGAGATATGTGTGGGTGGGGTTGTGGGTGATGGATGTATGTGGGTGGGTGCGAAATGTCTGGGTTGGTGGCGGGATGTGTGTGTGTGTGGGTTGAGGGATGTGTGGTGGGTGGGGGATGCGTGGTTGGTTGGGGACGTATCGGTGTGGATGGGTGTGGGTTGTTGATGTGTGAGTGGGTGAGGGATGTGTGTGTGGGTTGGTGTGGGATGTGTGTGTGTGGGTTTGTGCGGGATGTGTGTGTGTGTGGGAGAGCGAATGTGTTACATAACATGATAATATGCATTGTATATGCTTACAGCATGTGACAATGTTTTTTTTCCCTCTGTGAATGTATCATGCACTGTTGATGAACGAAGGATGAGTGATTGGAATGGCCGAATGTATGACGGGTCTACGTGCCCATTTGTAACACTTTTAACATAAAGTTCAAATCAATTCAATTCAAATCAATTCTTTCCGCAGTAGACGCGAGTCATGACAGGTTTCATTTGTAAATATGTTCTCTGGCGATCTACTTTTGTCTCACTGCAACCCCACTGAAATAACCACCTACCGCTTATATTGCTTATATATCGTGTTCTTAATGTCGGTGTCTGTCTACTCATGTTCAAGTTATATTGCCTGTCTGACGTGTTGTTATTGTCTGTTTCTGTCTAGTCATGTTAAAATTACATTGTTTACCTTACGTGTTGTTATTGTCGGTGTATGTCTAGTCATGTTCAAGTTATATTGCCTATCTGACGTGATGTTATTGTCGTTGTCTCTCTACTCATGTCTAAGTTATATTGCCTAGCGGAAATGTTGTTATTGTCGGTGTCTGTCTAGTCAGGTTCACTGATCTCTTCACTTCAGATGAAGAATGCCTATCACTGACACCATTCCTCCCCAAACACGTATCATCTGACTACATATTTCAAAGGCAATCGCCGGTACAAAAACAGAACATGAGCTGACCTACTTATTCCCACGCAATTCTGTTACGTCATAAGGTCAGTGGAGTTCCCTTATATTTGATGATGTCATTCCTGTAAACACGGATAAAGATAATAACAAGTTGGTGGAACGCTGAGGTAAAGAAACCTGCAAAAGACAAATGGGAACAATTTAAAAAGTGATTGAAGAGCAAATTGGAATGCGATTACATAGAATATAGAATAGCGAGAAGACATGTGAATAGAATAGTAAAGAGAGAAAAACAAAAAGACTGGGAGGAGTATGGAGAAACTCTAAATTAAAACTACAAGGAGGGAACCAGAACTATCTACAAAAAGATAAGTGCAATGAGAACCAGAGGAGTACACTTTGACAAACCTAAATAATTAACAGAGAATCAATAAGTAAACAAAAACAAATCGTAATAAGATGGAAGCAGTACTTCGAACAACTTTTCAACATTCAATCAAATGTTACAGGAATTCAAGAAACCGACACAGGTCCCAAAGAAGAACTAGAACCAGACATAATTAAAGAAGAAGTTATAGAAGCCGTCAGATTAGCCCCATTGAACAAATCACTGGAACAAGATGAAATACCAAATCAACTAATTATAGCAGCAAGAGAAGTAGAAATAGCATGGCTACCTAGACTATTCAACCATGTTTGTTTAGAACAACAAACAAACAAACAATTAAACAAACAAACAAACTTTATTTTAAAAGGGTAACAAATTGGGCACGCAGGCCCGTCTTACATTCGGCCCGTTCAATCACTCATCTTTCATTCATCAAATGTGCATGTTACATTAACATAGGGAAAAAAACATTGTCAAATGGATTTTGTAAGCGTAAACAATGCATATTACGCATGGTACAATCACATGAGAAAACAAAACAAAACATTGTCAAATGAAAGTTAAACATAAACAGTGCATATTGCAATGTTGCGAGACACATCCCCCATCCACCCTCATATCCCGCAGCCACCCACACATCCCCCATCCACCCTCATATCCCGCAGCCACCCACACATCCCCACCCACCAAACCTCCCCCACCCACCCACACATACCTCCACGCTCTCACACAGAACCAGGCAAACATACATGCCGCCACCAACCGACTGAGCCCCCACCCACACACATTTCGCCACCCACACAGACATCCTCACACACCAAGAAGAAGAAGAAGAAGAGGAAGAAGAAGAAGAAGAAGAAGAAGAAGAAGAAGAAGAAGAAGAAGAAGAAGAAGAAGAAGAAGAAGAAGAAGAAGAAGAAGAAGAAGAAGAAGAAGAAGAAGAAGAAGAAGAAGAAGAAGAAGAAACCACACACACACATACCCCCGCCAACCCACACATCCCGCACCTGTCCACACACATATCCAGCACTCTCACCATTTTCCCCACCCACCCACACACACATCAGCCAACCTACACCCACTCACCCACCCAATATTCGCCACCTTTCAACTACACATCCCCACCTATACACACATCCCCACCCATAAACAGATCTCCCCACCATCCCACACATATCCCCCACCCATAAACACCAACAAACACACACCTTCCGCCCACACACATCCCACCACCCACATATACCCCACCCACATACATCCGCCGCTCACAAACATCTTTTCACAACTACACACCTCCCCCACCCATACACTCATCTCTCACACACATACACCCACTCATGTACTCATCCATCAACCACTAACACCCACACATCACCCACGCGCCCATTAACACATGCATCTCTCATCTACCCTCCCACCCACACACACCCCAACCAACCAGCCAAACACACATCCCCCATCCTCGCATACATCCTTCAATCACCTACACATCCCACACTTCCCCCACATCTCACACATCACCTCTCCCACACAAAACTCCACCCAGAAACACATCCCCCCACATACATTCCCCATACACATTCCCGCCCACACATCTCCCCACCCACTCACACATCCTCCACCTACAAACATCCTCACCACCCACACATACATCCTCCACCCACTCACATTTACCCCATCCACACTCACACACTCCCACCCACACAGACATATCCCATTCACAGACACCCCCCACACTCATCTCTCACACCCATTACACACCCATCCCCCAACCCACACAATCTCCTACACACCCATTCACCCACCCAAACACACATTCCCTACCCACACCTCTTCCCAACCCACCAACACCCACATACTTCCAACTATACTCTCAAATATCCCCCCCCCCCTCCACACACATATCCCTCACACACACATACATCCACCACCGACTACACATCCCTTCACACATCCACACATTAACCCATATACATCCCCCACACACAACCCCTCCACACATACATTTCCCATAGAGACACCAACAGACACCACGAGACTGGGGAAACGCTGTAATTATCCCAGTCTGAAAAAACAAAGGCAGCAACAGAGTCTGCACACAATACAGAGGCATTTCCCTTTTGAGTCTTACTGGGAAAATATTTTGCAAATTTCTTGAAAAAGATTACAAACTACTACAGAACTTCAGCTAAGCGAAACACAATTTAGGACAAACAAAGGATGTGTAGAACAGATGCCATTTTTGCGCTTAAACAACTTATAGAAAAAATCAATTGAATTTAGTGAAACAATCTACTTAGCCTTTGTCGACCAAGAAAAGGCGTTTGATAGAGTAGATGGAAACAAGCTGTGGAAAATCCATAAGGTTGTTTCCTGTCCCCTCTCTTGTTCATAACCTATATAGACAACAAATGTGTAAAAAAAAAAACCAGCAAAACAGAGACCGCAAGAACACCACATGACGAGATCACAGAAGTAGAACCATCTGCAAATTACACCATTAGAGAACTCTTCTTAGCGGATAACCAAGCACTAATAGCAAAATCAGAAGATGAATTACAAGACCACATGAATAGTCTACTCTAAAAAAAATGTGCTGGGAACATAACATAAAAATTAGCACAATTAAAACAGAGGTTATGACCATAAATAAAGAAGAAATAACAACAACAATTCCCCTAAACGAACATCCCCTGAAACAAGTAAAGAGTTTCAAGTACTTAGGAAATATAATACTGTATCATCAAATGGCAGATCAGAAGGCGCGATCGAAAAAGATGCAATAAGGCAAACCAACTCATTGGACAAATGGCACCAAAACTACAGAACAAACATGTATCAATAACTACTAAGAAAGCACTCTACAACACAATCTTCCTACCAACTCTATGCTACCGATACCATATCTGAACAATGACAGAAAAAGAGAAAAGAAATATCACAACAACAGAAATGAGATTCCTGAAGAGAATACTCAATGTATCAAGAAGAGATAAGATCAGAAATAAAGAGATCAGGACTAAAGTGAGAGTTATAGCAGCGCTAGATTTTGTTAGAAGGCAGAAAGTCAAATGTTGTGGTCATGCAAGTTGGTTACCAACGAACAGTATGCCAATGATGTACAGACCAGAGGGAAGCAGAGGAAGAGGCCGATCGATACATGAAGACCATAGGTGGGCACTCTCCCGCTGTTTATACTTCACCTCGACACTGCAAGGTACAAGAGGAATATGATGAGATGACTTGATATTCCTGTAAACATTGATTACATGTAGTCTTTTTCCTGTGTATTGTTGTCTGTTATTTTAATTTGCACACTTTCAGTTCTTAAGCGTCTGATTTATTAAGCGTCTGATTGATTAAGCGTCTGAGGTAGTGGGTCATCATGGCCGAATAGAAAAGAGCGCTGGCTGGTAAACACCGAGTGCGCTGATGCCGAGCTATCGGGTTCAACCCCTACATCAGTCATTTGGACTAAAATGTTGACTTCTCGTCCTTGACTTGGGGACGTAAATTACAAGTACCTCTGAAGTTAGAGTGGGTTTGCCTGATGGCGATGGACACTGGCAATAAGGAAAGCTAATACACATGCAAAAATCTCCACAGCTCAGATGTCATCTACCACACAACAGCTCAGGTAGCATCTACCATACAACAGCTCTGGTGTCATTTACCACACTGCAGCTCAGATGTCATTCGCCCGCACAACAGCTTAGATTTCATTATTCCACACAACAGCTTCTCTCCCACCATGTGTTACGGTATGTGTGTGTGTGTTGGGGGGGGGGGGGGGGGGGGGAGAGGGGAGGGGAGACATTTTGTCCATTAACCCTGCCGTTTTGACTACATTACCCATAATATGCCGATTCATCTCTACCAGACTGGAACAACTAGTCAATGCATGGTGCAGAATATCACTTTGATATTAATATTTAAAATAAAAAAAGCCAAAAAAAAAAAAAAAAAAACGACAGCTGTGCTAATATCAGTGGAAAGAAGAGACCATCAATGAACACCACAGTTAAGGACGGATACATGAACAAGTACCACGGTTTTACTACCCTGGACATATAATAACAGATGAAGGCAGCAGTGAAGCAGACATTTAAAAAAAAAAAAGAGAGAGAGAGAGAGAGAGAGAGAGAGAGAGAGAGAGAGAGAGAGAGAGAGAGAGAGAGAGAGAGAGAGAGAGAGAGAGAGAGAGAATGCGATTGGTCAATAATGTTTTCACAATATGAAGTCAGTAGTAAAATATGGAACATTACAAGTAATCAATTGTCATGTGATATGCATATTCAATACTACGCATTTGTGGTCAGTCGTGAGGGTCTGTTCAAAGCGCCATAGAAGATCGGCTGCCCACCAACTCTTCTGTCCATTGTGGAATCGTTCCACACAGGCATGAAGGGTATAATCAAGTTTGATGGTGCAACTTCAGAAGAGTTTGAAATCAAGAGTGGAATTAAGCAAGGTTGTGTACTAGCTCCCACCCTCTTTGGGATATACTTTTCACTTCTATTGAAATATGCTTTTCGTGATCAGGATGGTGGTATATACATTTACTCACGTTCAGACGGCGGTCTCTACAATGCTCAGAGACTGAAGGCCAAGACCAAAATTAGGAGGGTACTGATCAGAGAGTTGCTTTTTGCAGATGATGCCGCAATTACGACCCACTCTGAGGAAGAATTACATCTACTATCTGCATTCTCCAATGCTTATTCTGAATTTGGTTTAATAATTAGCAACAAGAAGACACAGATTATGTCAGAAGTTGCACACGGGGA
>JACEFZ010006695.1:10000-32997 GCA_014155875.1 Cepaea nemoralis | reverse complement strand
GTGTCCGCCTCACCAGATACAGACGTGAACTTTCTCTTTCATGGGAGAGTTCTTCATTTCCGGTCTGCAGTGGGTTAAGATCAGGACAGAGAAAAATGTAAAGTGTAGCCCCCTAGCAGACATCACTAGAAGATCCACATTGTACATTCCCCCCCATCCCTTTTTCCCCAATACACCCCACTACACAATTCTCATGAGAGTAATTTCTTTTCATTACTCTAGCAAGTTTTACCGAGGCTACTGCTTTATATTAACTGGCTTAAAATACTTTAAATACCTTAAGCAAAAACAAACAGTGTCTTCGAAATCATATCCCATTTTGCCATAACAGGCACGTGTACAATTAATCTAATTAATTCCGCACACGGTAGATATTTTTTTAAAATCCATGCAGTGAAAACCGCCCCGTGCAAGTCATCCCAGAGTTACCTATTGTAAAAAAAGCATGTTTTACCAACAGCCTTGAGGGGCCCCACGTGACGTTTTTTTGATTTTAACAAGGTGGTTCAAGGGCAGATTACCATTTCTGAAAAATTTTTCCCTTGGGTTTCATCAATGTCAAAATAAAATTTACTCCCCTTTTGGGACAATCCATGCACAAGTCGCTTCCCCCTTTTTAAAACATATGCCAAATTTCCGTCTTGTGGGGATGTCAAAGAAGTTTTCCTTTGTTTGTGTTGGCGACTTAGGGGGGTTCCTTGATCTAATGGTAAACAACTGCAGATGTACTTTCCGACTTTTGTTTTTCTGTTCCCGGTTTAAAAAAACAAAGGCTTTGCAAAGGCCATGAATATGCCCGCTGTATTGTCATTATCTGGTGGATACACAGTGAAATCATGACAGCCACATACACTCTGTTTTATAGATATAGATATATTCCATCGCTCAAAATAACCCCACGGCAACCGTTCATATCGTCCCTTAACAACCGCTCACTCGATCCATTGAAAACCGATCCTGCTAGTAAACGATACTCTCAGAATATCCCATGAAGCCATATTATCTCACGATAAACATTCATCCATACTATCTCATGACAACCGCTTATACCACCCCACTATAACCGCCTATACTATCCCATGTAAACAGTTCATACTGGCCCATGAAAACAGCTCATACTATCCCGTGATAACAGCATACTATCCCATGGTAATAGATCTTACTACCTCTTGATAACAGCTCACTTTATCTCATGATAGCCCATACTAAAACATGATAACAGCTCATACTATCTCATGACAACAGCGGATTTTATCCCATGATAACAGCGCATACTATCTCACGATCACAGCTCATACTATCTCACGATAACAGTTCATACTATCTCATGATAACCACTCAACCTATCTCATAATAGACAATATTGAAATATGATAACAGCGAATACTATCTTATGACAACAATTCATATTATCCCATGATAACAACTCATATTGGCCCATGATAACCATTCATATTATCCCATGATAATCGCTCATACTGACCCATGATAACAATCGTCACTATCTCATGATAACAGCGCAACTATCCCATGATAACAGCTCATACTATCCCATTGACAACAACTCACATTATCTTGTGATAACAGCTCATACTATCCCATGATAACAGCGCAACTATCCAATGATAACATCGCATACTATGCCATGATAACAGCGCAACTATCCCATGATAACAGCCCATACTATCCCACGATAACCACCATATTATCCCACGACAACAGCATCTCCTACCCCCACGATACCCGTTCATATCACCCACAACAACCGCCCGTAACATCCACGATAACCTCTCGCATTACCCAGTGATGACAATTAATATATCGCCGATTGCTAAATCTCCACACAAAAAAGGTATAACAATGGAATATCTAACCACTTGCCTTTTATCACGCCGGGGGATACAGAAAGGTCAAAAGTCTATCAAGGATATTAGTTAAGCCTGCAGGATCAGACAGCCAATGTGTTAACAAGGATAATGTTGACCCCGTCAACAGCTCAATTATTTATGTCAACAAGCTGTGTAAAAGGTGTAGAAAAGGAAATGTATAAATTGTCGCCCTTCTGTGCATGGTGTGTACAGAAAATACATTTGGCCGAATGACATTAACAATGAAGAATGGTTCATCAGTAGGAGGCGAGAAGATATATATATATACAGTATTATAACCGCATAAAATGGGCTTCCATTACACTGACACAAACCATGGTGCTTAGAATATCACCGGTGTTCGGATTGTAAACTGACAATCGCATCGGTGCTAGGATTATAAACTTACAATAGCGCCGGTGTTTTATAAACTGACAAATGCATCGGTGCTAGGATTTACAAGCTGACAATCGCATCGGTGCTAGGATTATAAACTTACAACAGTGTCGGTGCCAGGATTATAAACTGACAATCGCACTGGTGCTAGGATTATAAACTGGCAATCGCATGGGTGCTATGATTATAAGCTTACAATAGCGCCGGTGCTAGGATTATAAACTGACAACCACGTCGGTCCTATGATTAAAATGACACCCTTGTCGGTCCCATGATTAAAATAACAACCACGTCGGTCTTATGATTAAAATTACAGCCACGTCTGTCCTATGATTAAAATGACAATCACGTCGGTCCATTAATTAACATTACAACCACGTCGGTCCTGTGATTAAAATCACAACCACGTCGGTCATATGATTAAAATGACAACCGCGTCGGTCCTATGATTGAAATGACAACCACGCCGGTGCTAGGATTAAACTGACAACGAAGTAATTGCTATAAAGCTCGCGTACCGAGCAGAGAACATCGCGGTGATCTGCAGAAGAGGCCTGGAGCAGTAACGGCTTGTTTGACAGTATCATGAATACACTTAATGGATCCAACAATGAACAGCTCTTAACCAAAGACATACATTAAAAATACTCGGAGACAATCATAACTTCAAAACAATGTATTCCCTTAGTGAACTTAAATACCGGAGCCACACACAAAATATTGCACGATTTCTTGCCTGGCATATTTCGCTGCATCTTGTCAGGTGCGTAATGCAGAGTTATATATGATAAGTTTATAAATTAATAATACTTTAGGTGACACAATTAAAACACATAGTCGCGGGTAATATTTGAATGTGGAGCAGAGCATCTGTTCTTCCCAAAGTAATTTAAAATTTAACACGAACTCTTTCTGTTTGCATAAAACCGACTGGAATCGCCTAATTGCCGACGCCTAATTATATTAGAGCAATCGTTTATTGTTCGTCGAATCCACCAATCCATCATGTCCCATGCCGGTAAACGTGGGCGGTCATGATTCGCCATTTCACTCGATCACCAGAGTCTTGGATTAGCTCAGTGTTCCTGTCTCGACCTTGCCGCGTGGTCAAGCCATCCAGGTATTTACTTCTCGGTCTTCCCCTTGTTCTCCTCCCCTCGATCTTGCCAGTTGTCGCCAAGTTCTCCAATTTATTTATTCTCATAACAAGTCCAAAAAATTTTGACTGTCTAAGTCTAATGACTCTAATCAATTTAAGATTTTAATTTGCTTCCTGTAGTACTTGCCTGTCCATGGTATTTTTTTGCATTCTCGTCAGAAACCCCATTTCTGCAGCCATCTGATGTGTTTCAGCTTGACTGCTCATTGCCCAAACTTCACGTCCATACAAGAGTACAGGCTCTATGTAGCACCTCAACACATTTTTTCTCGTTTCAATTGATATCTTTTTATTGGTCAGAATGTTTTTCATCTTGCTAAAGGCTACTTTTGCCATGGCGATTCTTGTTCTAATCTCCTCAAGGCATCTCCCATCAGATGTTATTACTGTTCAGGAAAAATTTTACCTATTCACTTGTTGAAGAATATTCCCATTTACTTGTATATTATATTGTTCGTCGAATACAGTATACGAAAGGTGTGTTCTTTGTTCACGTTATGGCCATCGTTCATGAGATGTTGAGAAATCCACGAGGACGGCGTTTTATAGAATTTCGAATGCACAGGGATTCCTGAAGACTGATTAACTCTCTTCTCCACCTACACTGGTATATGTTAGGCTACTCGATATGCTAATTTTCTTTTCGTTCTACCTATGGAAGTTGCTTGGTACTCACGCAAGAATTGATAAATGCAGTTTGATTTGGTATAAGGAGACAATGATTCTTTTACAGATGGAGTAGGTATCGAAGGGGTTTTATTTTTATATCTGATCATTGGTTCAGCAGCACGGAATGTTTGGCTTACTGCTGTTTAAGTCGATCGAGTAATCGTTTCATTATGTCGCCCTTTCGAAAGATTTGGGAACCGATGATTCTGTGGAGGTGGGTGTGCGTGGCTAGCAGTGACGCTTGGTGAGGTCAGCTGGATGTCCATTAGACTGCAGAGTCTGGTTAAAGGTGGCAAGTTCCTCTTTTAGTGTGCCATCGAAGCAAATCTTTCTGGCTCGATTAAATATAATAAAAAAGCTATTGAAATTCAAGTATTGACCCGTTCATGTTTCTTTCGGTAGACTACTCTTTGAATGCTGCCATCCTATCGATGTCGGATTAGGCTGTCTAAAACCAATTATGTTAGTGGTCAATAGGCAAAGGGATGTTCTAGAGGACATCTTTATGGCACACTTAGAAGCACAAAGAGCCTCGAATATTAAGGACCTGTTTCTATACCGTCGTTATGTGGATGATATAGTATTCATCACAGATATGAGACAACAAGCTGAATCGTTCCACTCCAACATTAACCAAGTCCACAAGAACATCTTTTTTTTCTGTGTCTAAACATGAGCTCCTAGGTTATTAGAAATGATCAAGAACACCAAGAATCAAGTTCTAAGGAGAAACATGAGCATCTACGTCATTAGAATTGATCGAGAACATCAAGAATCAAGTTCATTGGAGAAAGACGAGCGTCTACGTCATTAGAATTAATCCAGAACAGCAATGATCAAGTTGTGAAGAAACATTATTGCCATGTGGCGGGGTACAAGATAATGAAGATCAAAGAGCCCAAATTTGGTAGGACAAACAAAACAAAACAAAAAATAGGGGCAATAAAACGGCACCTTTGAATGAGTAGAGTACACCAAGAGTTACACTGTTGTCTTAATTTTGATCGTTAACCTTCAACTGAAACCTCGTGTCACAGCCTTCTCAGCAACAGTTACTGCGGGAGAAGTGGGAGGTGATGAAATAAAAATAAATACAAAATATTATAAGAAAGCTCGAAAATGAATAAAAACAGTGACACTGACAAAAGGAAAGGTTTGGACAAAGTCTTTATCAATTGAACAAAATAAAACACAAGAATCCGATAGGAATGTATAAGGTGTCGAACAAACACGTAGGGCGCAGTCCATAAGGGAACCCAAAATGATATCGAAAGAGATGGTTCCAGATTAGCTCAGCAGCAGTTCAGGCCCCCCTTTATCGATAACATTTTGGACGATTATCGGGACTGCGCCGGATATGCATGTCCTTTTTCTTGTGCGTCGCCGCTGAATTTTTGCTTTTGACTGTTCTTACCCGATAAAGATACCGGTCGAAACGCTGGCCTGTATCTGTGTATTGTAACTTTCGCCAGGCTTCCTACTCATACGTTGTGCTTATTTCGACTCCAGTATTAGCCCAGAGCCAGGTCTTAGACATGACTGAGCTACCGTATGACAGTAGACTGCACTACCTGCTTTCTGTTAGCGCCGAATGTTTGGCCGCGCTCATCAACCCGGCACCCCAACATTGTGTCAGGCGGCAGAAGCGGACTTGGGAGGGTACAATCATTACCCTAGGTACGAGGAATACAACCTCAAGACCTAAATGTCATGGCAGGGATGACCAGGCCCTGATCCTTGGTCGGCAACTGGTCTAGGATGGAAGCTCCGACAGGCGGCTGGTTAGGGCATTTTTTTTCCTGATCCGGCAGCTTCTGCAGCTTTGTCTTGTTCCATACGTATTGGTATTAATTTCTAGAGTAAACTAGACGAGGCATGGGCAATACACGCTCTAAATGCAGCCCATTGTTTGAGCTATGAAGCGGTATAAACCATTTTACAAACGGTCATCTATCAAGATGGCATGGTGCCAGTGTGTTAGCTCGGGGCCAATCAACACCTTTTTTTCGATATCCTGATGGAATCAGACCTCGTTCCTTCCAAAGACATCTCTGCTATCCATTTACGAGGCTAGGCCAAGCCCACAGTTTTATTCCCTCAGGATGAAAATCCAACGACGGATTGAACCCGGAAGCCTGTGGATTTCAACACTGCTCTCTCTCTCTCTGCTCTCTCTCTCCATCTCTCTCGCTCTCTTCTCTCTCTCTCTCTCTCTCTCTTCTCTCTCTCTTCTCTCTCTCTCTCTCTCTCTTTCTCTCTCTCTTCTCTCTCTCTCTCTCTTCTCTCTTCTCTCTCTCTCTCTCTCTCTCTCTCTCTCTCTCTCTCTCTCTCTCATCTCTCTCTCTCTCTCAGGGATTATTAAGAAAGAGACGCATTCTTTCCTACAACTAGCACGCGAAAGTCTTTGCCCCCAATCGATCAGGACCAGTGATTCTACTCCCGTACGATCGATCCGGGAAAACACAGCATATTGGATTTCATCGTCGGAATAGTAATACTGTTACTGTATTGATCTCTTTAAAATAGACTGCTGTGCTGTTCTTTAAATAAACATGATTTTATCTTTACATTTGCTTGTGTCTCCCAAATCGGATTTATGACAGGAAAGCTACTCCACCCGGTAGCTGGATCACTAGCTGCTGCTGTTTCTTCTTCTTTTTATTATTATTATTATTATTATTATTATTATTATTATATTATTATTATATTATTATTATTATTATTAATTCTTCTCCTCCTCCTTCTTCTGCCTATTTTGTTGTTGTCGGTGGTGGTGATGATTATTATGTTGCTGCCTACTTTGATTCTGACCTCAAACACCACATTCTAATGTCTACATTTTCATCATTATTTGACTTTGACCTCAAACACCACATTCCAATGTCTACATTTTCATCATTATTTCTATTTCACACTGACCTCAAACACCACATTCTAATGTCTACATTTTCATCATTATTTGACTTTGACCTCAAACACCACATTCCAATGTCTACATTTTCATCATTATTTCTATTTCACACTGACCTCAAACACCACATTCTAATGTCTACATTTTCATCATTATTTCTATTTCACACTGACCTCAAACACCACATTCTAATGTATACATTTCTTTCGTTATTTCACATTGCCATCAAGCACTACATTCTAATGTCTACATTTACTTCACTATTCCACATTCCCCTCAAGCACCACATTATAATGCCTGCATTTCCTTCATTATTTCACACTGCCCTCAAACACATTCTAATGTCTACAATTATTTCCTTATTTCACATTGCCATCAAGCACCACGTTCTAATGTCTACATTTACTTCACTATTCCACATTCCCCTCAAACTGCACATTCTAATGTCTACATTTCCTTAACTATTTCTAATTTTTGTCTAGCACCACAAACCCAATACGCCTTATGACGTGCAAAAGGCTCCTCTCCGTGTACTAACATTGTTTTAGAACTTAGGTCTCAGAGGTTACGAGCGCAATTCACAATCCCGTGTACGGCGTTCAAAACACACCTATGGGTGATTTGGAAGCAGACCGCCTTGCGCTGGTTTTCATACAATGGTATGAGCTCCGGTCGTTCAGTAAGCAGTGGCAAACTATTCAACATAAATCAAGAAATCAAAAACAACCAACAATTGCTATGACGTCACATAACAGATGCAAAGATCAGTAAAATAGGGAGGATCAGCGTGGGGTTGGCTATATTATATGTCAGAACACGCTAGCTGCAATATTCAATCAACAATTAACAATTCTACAAAGAGTTTGATGTCAGTTGGTAAAAGGCCTATGCTTGATACTGGAAATTAAAGGTGGAAAAGGAAGGAGGAGGAGGAGGAGGAGGAGGAAGAGGAGGAGGAGTAGAAGAAGAAGAAGAAGAAGAAGAAGAAGAAGAAGAAGAAGAAGAAGAAGAAGAAGAAGAAGAAGAAGAAGAAGAAGAAGAAGAAGAAGAAGGAGGAGGAGGAGGAGGAGGAGGATGAGGAGGGGAGAAGAAGAAAAAGAAGAAGAAGAAGAAGAAGAAGAAGAAGAAGAAGAAGAAGAAGAAGAAGAAGAAGAAGAAGAAGAAGAAGAAGAAGAAGAAGAAGAAGAAGAAGAAGAAGAATACAACAACAACTCTATAAGTAAACTTTATTCAAACAGATTTAATAAGCACCCAAAAAAAATCTCACGTTTTCATTGGCAGACTTCATCAAAGGACAAGAAAAACTTCAACAACATTAGAAGGATAAGAAGACAAAGGCAGGCATCTAACCAGAAACAGAGCTGCGCCTAATGAGACGTCAGACAAACATGACAAAAACATGACGATGAATGCCATACGTCGACAACACAATGGATTTATTACAAATAAGTAAGGTGTATGTGTGTTAGCAGGAGAAAGCAAACCATAACGGAATGTAAATATGCGTGTGAGTGTGTGTACGTGTGCGCGCACGTGTGTGTGTGGTGGGGGGGGGGGGGGGGGGGGGGTGGATGGTTGAGTGGGTGGGTGGATGGGTGGATGGATGGGTGGGATTGGATGGATGGATGGGTGTGTAACTGATGAAGATTTTAGGTTGTTAGTGGCACCAGGTAAATTATAGGATCAGGTAAGTAAGTTCATGGCAAATACTGCCACATATGGATGCCAAATGCCAGACCAGCACATATTCCAGACCAAGCCATTCAGAAGTGAGTGGCCAGTTTTCTCAGGCTTCTTTCCTCTCCTTGAAATAACGGGCAATTGAGCATAAGCCATGGACAGAAAGAAAAACCAACGAACAAGTCATTCAAGAAACAAATGAAGATCGTAAACTGATTAGAGTCATTAGACGTAGAGAGTCACAATATTTTGGGCATGTTATGAGAAGAAACAGATTGGAGAGCTTGGTGACAACTGGGAAGATCGAGGGAAGAGGCCAAGGGGAAGACCAAGAAGTAAATACCTGGATGGCTTGGCCACGTGGCATGGTCGAGACAGGAACACTGAGCTGATCCACGACTCTGGTGATCGAGTGAAATGGCGAGGCATGACCGCCCACGCTGGCCGGCATGGCACATGATGATGGAGTATGGGCTTTTAGGCAACTCATGCCAGACCCTGTAAAGACTAGTTGATGACTATTTGTATATTACAGCTAAAAATGTCTGCGGGCTCAGGTGGTTCCTAAAAATCACCAGAAATTTCTAGAATTATTCGGTTCGCAATTTAACGAGACAGGGTCGATCCCAGAGTGTTAATGATAACAAAATGGATCTTGCAATTTCTGGAAATGGAACCCCGACCACTGTCTTAGTAAAGAAAGGTGCTAATCACAGGGTCACCACAATTACTTAACACAGACAAAGCTGTTTTAAAAATTAACAACATATGATGCGATTTGAAACGACTGCTAAAAGCAGCTGTTTTAACTTTGACAACGTTTGTTCAGATCAGAAAAGCCAACTAATAACAAAACTGTTTGAAAGTATGTTTAAATCTTAAACACCAACTAAAAACAAAACTGCTTTAAAGTTAACAACATATGTTAACATCTGAAACGCAAATAACGACAAAACTGTTTTGACGTTAACAACAAATATTCAGATCCCATACGCCAGCTAAAAACAACACTGTTTAAAAGTTAACGTTTGTTAAAATCTGAAATGCAATTTAAAAAAAAAACCGTTTAAAATTTAAAATCTGAACGCAACAGTGTTTTCTCTGTGAGATATAGTATGGAGAGATTGAATCGGTTTTCTGCAAGCGGAAATAACAGTTAGTTGCATGTTCTTTACGGGACATCGAAACTCATATAAAACAATACAACTGCTTCCCAGAATACACAAAATTAATGAGAGGTGTCTGCTTATTTCTCTCCTGTAATCATAACCCGCCGGTCTCCTTGGCGAAGGCGTTAACGACTTTCTCCGTAATCCCGTATATCCATCCACCTAAGGAACACAGCTGCGCGAGATTCAATAGCGTATCGCGTCGCGTTGGTTACTTACGGGGTATGTGATAGAGAGTGATGGCAAAATACTGAGCGTAATCTTGCCAAGAACATCAACAGCAGCTGAAAAATGTTGGTGTTAACTGCAACGTCCTGTAAGGGATATGCAACTTTAAATAAAGAATCATAACCCTGCCGGCCTCCGTGGCAAAGGCGTTACGGACGCGGTTCGTAATGCTGCTTACCTGCGTTCGAAACACAGCTGCGACCGATTAGGCAGCAGACCGTGTCGCGCTGGGTTTTAACGTGATGGTATGAGAGCCGGTTGTTCAGAAAGCAATGGCAAACCACTGAACGTAAACTTGCCAAGACATCAACAACAGCAGTGCTGGTGTTGACAGCGATGTCCTGTAAAACAGAATATGGAAAAAAAAAATCATAACCCTGCATATATTTTTGCATCTCCCCAACTATGGTGTCTCCTCCTCCTCCTCCTCCTCCTCCTCCTCCTCCTCCTCCTCCTCCTCCTCCTCCTCCTCCTCCTCCTCCTCCTCCTCCTCGTCTGAAAGCCGCTGCATCAAACAAGTGACTAATAAAAAAGATGTCAATTTTAACGAGAAACGGAGTGTTGAAGTGCTACATAGAACATGTACTTTTGTATGGATGTGAAGCGTGGGCACTGAGCACACAATCTGAAAAACATCTGGTGTCAGTGGAAATGTAGTTTCTGGGGAAGATGGACAGAAACCTCCCCCGCCCCCTGACACTCACGCACGCACGCACGCACGCACGCACGCACGCACGCGCGCGCGCACACACACACACACACACACACACACACACACACACGCACGCACACACACACACACACACACCAATGAGAAAGTCCTACGGCAAGAAAATAAAAACCGTAAACTGATTAGAGACATACGACGTAGACAGTCAAAATGTTTTGGGCCCGTTAAAAAGAAGAAGTAAATTAGACAACTTGGCGACAACTGGCACGATTAAGGGGAAAAGTACAAGGGGAAGGCAGAGAAGTAAATACCTGGATGGCCTTGCCACGTGACATGATCGAGATTGTGTGAGATGGCGACACATGACCGCACACGCTTATCTGCATGATGATTATGATTACGATGACATCAAAGATCTCACGTCCTTTCTGTTCTTTGTTATCTCTTGTAGTTTCTTCCATGCCTTCACTATAATATTTATATGTTTGAATGTTTCCTCTCCAATCCCCGTGTTACTACTTCTTCCTGTATTTGTGTTTCCCCGTGGATTCCACACACGGAAATTCTAGTCATGCTATTAACAAATGTCTCAATGCATTGTCCTACAATGCACCAGCGTTTCCTCCCCCTGACCCCATGATTCACCGGAAATGTTCAATTCTCTTCATGACATTAGTAATTCTGCCCCATCATTTTACTCCATAAATTATGTGCAGACACCCATTATAGCGTGTTCGTAATTTATTGGAACCGGCGTAGAAGAGAGCCAGCATGTCAGTTGTACATTTCTTGCAGTTACATTTTCTCCAGTCCCAAAGGTTGCTAGTTAGTACTTTAACTCTGTAAGTCTTACAGTTTAATACAAAATGGTTTTAAAAATGCCAGATCTAAGTCAGATGTGACTTAGCTACCATGTGACAGTATGCGGTACTATCTGCTTTCTCTTGGGCGCCGAATGTTGGGTGGCACTCACCAAGCCCGACACCCCACATTGTGCCAAAGGCTTCGGGCGGAGGAGGGCAATTGGAAGGGTACACACTTTATCCTAGTGCAAGGAAATGCAACCTAAAGACTAAATGTTATGGCAGGGCAGACCAGGCCCTAAGTCTTGGTCGGTAACTTGTCTGGGATCGAAGCTCCGACAGGCTGACGGTTAGAGCATTGCTTTGCTGATTTGGTAGCTTCTTGCAGCTTGCCATGGTCCAGACGTATTGGTGCTACCTTTCCTCTGGCCGAGAGAGGGATCGTGTTGCATAGGCAACACATGGTCTCTATAATTCAGCACGAGCGTTGTGCTTTGAAGAGGTATAACACCAGTTATTATGCTTGTTTTTATTGGAAGTACAATGTAAAAAAAACTATCGTATGTGTATAAACAGCAAGGTGCCAGTAACGGTATCGAAAAACGGGGTTGATTGTCGCAGAGCTAATAATGCAGTATAAAACATCACTTTTTTTTTTAATTGAATGAATACTTCAGGACGTTGCGATCAACCAATGGTTGATTTTTAGGCAGTTTTACGTTCAGTAGTTTGCCATTGCTTTCTGAACAAGAAATCAAGGTTTACGTCCATTTGACCGGTGTAGAGATTGAAGCCGATGCGCCGCCATCAGCTCTTATCCTTCTGGTCACGCCGACTGCTAAAAATATGACCAGGAAGCTGGAAGAAGGGAGAAAGCACACATCTATACAAGGACACCCGAGAACGTCTCCACACAAGTCTTCATCAAACAAGGAAAACAAAAAGGGGGGGGGGGGATACAGACAAAATACAAACAATACTAAATAGACTATCTGGAGAAGGTAATCATTCCATTTGGTGTGGAATGACGGAGGTCATCATGGCAGAATGATAAGAGCTCTCGTTCTTACACATCTCATGTGCTAACGTTGAGGTAGCGGGTTCAACCCCTACACCGGTCAATTGGACTAAAATGTTGACTTCTCGTCCTTGACTTGGGGACGTAAATTACAAGTACCTCTGAAGTCACAGAGGGTTCGCTTGATGGCGAGGGACACTGGCAATAGGGAAAAGCTAATCCGTACGCAAAATTTAGCCCAGTGCTACTAGAAGTAGTGTGTATGGACTACGCTTGGGTTCGAAGCGGGCGGAAGCAACAAACACAACAAAATTCAATGTTGGCTGCATATTAATCTACGCTTAACTGGACCAATTATCGTTTGTTACAAGGCTTCTCTACCTAACACTATACACGTTCTGCTAAATTAACAACTGGATAGTGCATAAAGAGTTAAAATAACAACTAAACAGGGATAGAAAGAGTTCATGAAATGCATCGTGCGCTTTTTCTATTGATTCCGCTGCTGTGTCATGGAAGACTGGCCATATAACTCGTCAGGTAAGCGTTAAAGAACGCACTGCGACATGTTGGACATTGTTGAGGTTCAGTTCAGATCAAGAACGGATTACTACACTACGTTGGAATGTTATGCTCCAGATATGCTGCATTGCTTAGTTACAACAAAGAGCTAGATCTCCAAGGACAAGGTGTCTAGATGCGTCAGCCGTACCTGGTGTCTGTGACTATTGTGTCAGCGCTGAAAGTGTTCTTGCATCGGAGTATCCGTGGGAACTTCTGTGTACATGTGGGTAATCTGTCCAACTGTGAGCACTTTTAACGCTCATAGATCGGCGCAGACATTGTCGGGCAACGACGACAGCTTTGTTTGATATAAACGATGATAACATTACAGGCCATATTAGATGATTAGACCGATAGGCAGGTAGACGGAAAGAGAGAGAGAGAGAAGGAGAGAGAGAGAGAGAAGGAGAGAGAGAGGGGGAGAGAGAGAGAGAGAGAGAGAGAGAGAGAGAGAGAGAGAGAGAGAGAAAGGGGACACAGGTGGGATGAATATACAAGAACGCGAGAAGGGGGTAAGAAGAGACAACCAGACAGCCGAACGAACGCGTCAAGACAGACAGACAGACAGACAGACAGACGGGCGGGCGGACGGGCGGGCGGGCGGGCGGGCAGACAGACAGTGACACACACAACCGCGCGAAGAAAGCAACACACACAGACGCAAAAAACACAAAGACAGACTGACAGACACAAGAATACGCCCAACGAGACAGTGACAGGCGGACGGACGGACAGATAGACAGTAACGCGCGAGGAGTACGAGAGACAGGGCGACATACAGAGGAACGCCCGAAGGACAGACAGACTGACAACAGACACACACACACACACACACACACACACACACACACACACACACACACACACACACACACACACACACACACACACATGCACAGTGCAACGAATGCATCAAAGAGATATTCATAGAGAAACATAAACAGACAATGAAACAGACCGACTATATAAAGATTTAACACATCACACCCTAACAGAACTATCTCCCATGGGACTAATTATGCCGTATTCATAGCACTCCTAAATTCAAGAGCTACTGGAAACAAATGAAGTGTAAGTTAACTTTAAAAGATCACATTTACAGACCAAAAACAAACAAAAAACATCTTTAAAAAAACCCAGCAAACACCAACAATAAACAAAGCACAACAAATGACTTATATTGTTTAGAACAGTGGTCCTCAACCAGTGGGGAATTGTAGGGTTTTCAGGGGGGGGGGGGAGATTAAGATTATTTCAAGATCGCATTAATACAACAATCAGTTACTTAATATTGTTTTTCCCTCTACATTTTACGGTTCTGTACTTCTCGCCATAATGAAATTCGTTTTATAACCTAAGTAGACCTGCAAATCACGTTTTATGTAGATATCTAGACTTTTTCTTTTTTTCCCCGCTAATCCATCCTGTTTCAGGATATTGCGGTCAACATTAGCATCTTTCAGCTGTATGTTGAATCCTAGGCTAGATTACGCTCATCAGCACGCCATGAATTTCTGAGCGACCGGCTCCATACTCTCTCATAAGTCATCTGGCGCGACTCGAACCGCTTCCAATTCTCGTGCGCTCACGTCAACAACGAGAGTATTTGGGGTTACGGAGAAAGCTGCTACTTCCTCGGCCAGGGAGACTGGCAGACTTGTTCTAGTATGTGTTATTAAATTTAACCTTCCAATTTTGTATGTATAACCGTGTGAGGGGGGTGGTGGGGGGGGGGGGGGGGAATTTATAGGGAGGAAATTCTAAGGGGGGGGGGGGATGACGTTCTAAACATATGGTAAAGGGGGGCATGGGCCAAAAAAGGTTGAGAACCACTGGTTTAGAAGGTCTATATTGAGTAAAACGTATTGCTTGTATAAAGTTAAGCTGACAATGTGTCATTGTGCACAGGACTAGCCACTTGCCGATGATGATGATGATAATCATCATCATGAACATAATCTTTCACCTCGTGGGGAGGGATAGTTGATATTCCAGGTTCCCTTGGGTGGTACTGCACAGTGTCATTCCATCGTGATTAAACAATGTCTTTGACGACGGCAATCCATTTTCTTCTCAGGGCGTCCTTTTGCTCTTGTTTCAGATCTTCTTTGATGTAGCGCCAGTGCTGGTAGTTGGAGGTGCTGTATTCTAACGAGATGGCCAAACAATTTGATCCTCTGGCTTTTAATATATGTGGCTCAATGTGGTGATCCCACAGTCTGTCTGATAACATCATTTCTTACTCGGTCTCGGATAGTTAAGCTGGCAGCTCTCCTCAAGCATCTCATCTCGCATGTGTTGATGATGTGTAAATGTGATTTGGATAATGACCACATTTGACATTGGTAGAATAGGGCTGGCTATTCGTATGATCGACTTCCGGTCGCCAATATGGCGGTTAGGCGTTGAACCGTTTAGGACTGTGGCGTGTTTATACTTGCAGCTACGGTTTGCAATCGCATTTTCCTCATGTTGGACTGGTAGTAAATGGTTCCGTCGCCCTGCTACTGAGTTAGTGCGTGGGCGACACTGTGAGCTGTGAAATTCGCGGGGAATGCTTTTACATCTGTCCTGAACAGTGGCCTGCATGTTCAGAACAATGGCTACCGGTTGTTGCGGAATAGACTAATTTGCCTTTTCGGTTCACGAGTGCATTTTTCAGGAGACTCCCGGGAGTCGGGGCTGAAGCTGCGAAGTTCGTGATTTGTGCGACACTTTCGGCGGGTCGGCCTGCGGTGAAAGACCGAGCCACGTGAGAAAACCCGGGTCAATGAGGTCTTTTGGTGACTGTCGAGTCCATCGACGATAAACTGTGGTTTTCGTGGATTAATTTTGTGTTGGCATTCTGGCAGCGGCATTATGCACAGTGTACCTGTGCAGGCTGTTGGATTGCCGAGACCCCTGCCTATTCCACTATTCACATTGGACAGTGGTGAGCAGTATGTGTGATATTCACTGGCACAGGAACGGAGCATAATGGGGACTACCCGTTGCCATGAAGTTGGAACCTCGACTAACTAACTAACATAATAGGGCTGGTGGGTGGTGATGATCAATATCGAAAATTTACTAGCAACTAGAGCTTATAAAGAGATGGATTTTTAACGCGAACGTAAAACTACCAAGAACATCAACCTGATGCCGGGGTTGATTGTAAACGGTATGTAACTGTTTTAACGTTAATATTGTAGCAGCGGCTAGAACTCTGCCTGCCGGTGCTATGATCATATAAAAAATCTGGACACGCCAATCGAGCCGGCATAACGTAAGTACCAGGGTGGTCGCATTGGTAAAAGCGATTGTGTGATATTGGCCAAATCACTCATGGGGTAGTAACTGGTCAATACATGCATTAGGCTACCATCACTCACTCAATACGCTTAAAAGTGTGGACAGTAGTTTATTTACGTTTACACTACAATTATAATATCAAGAGGGAAAACCCATCAATTATGACTCACAAATTGGCTGGTCGCAGATTTCACACATCATAAACTGCATTCATGGCGCTCGCCGTATTGTTTGTTTGTTTGGGAACGTACTGTGATAAATGTTTAGACGCCGCGGCTTCAAGAATAGGGATTCCACGCTCAGTTACCGTGTATGATTGTTTGGGTTACAAAGAGTCTGGATATTTGTGTTCAGTTCTGTGTGTGCACTAGAACGTGGAGTATTTCTCTCTCTCCGTCTCATCCTCGCATCCTCTTCTCTCTCAGTCTCTCTCTCTCTCTCTCATCCTCTCGTCCTCTCTCTCTCTCTCTCTCTCTTGTTTTGTCTTTCCCTCCCTCCATCTATCTACATACCCCACTTACCTATCTCTCAAGTAGCAGGTCCTTTGCAAAAACGTAGCTTTGACCACGAAGCGACGAAAACACTATCTCTGGCCATGTCTCCCGCCCCATGCACCCTCAAGCCCACGATGTCTGCAATGTCTAGTGTCCATCTCTGGTCATGTATCCCGCCCCATGCACCCTCAAGCCCACGGTGTCTGCAATGTCCTGTGTCAATCTCTGGTCCTCTCCTGCCCCATGCACCCTCAAGCCCACGGTGTCTGCAATGTCCAGTGTCCATCTCTGGCCATGTCTCCCGCCCCATGCACCCTCAAGCCCACGGTGTCTGCAATGTCCAGTGTCCATCTTCGCCGTGGTCGTCCCCTGCCTCTCCCCCCCCCCTCCCCAAACCATAGTGACGTTTAATGTTGCCAGGGTAGTTTATTTCCCGAGACTATGCTATTAATGGCCGGCTTCCTGGCCTAGAGGTTAGCGACTTCTCTCCGTAATCTCGTATACTCTCGTAGGTAACGTGATGACGGTGAGAATCAGCAGTGGTTCGAATCGCGTCGGTAACATACGGGGTATGTGAGCCGGCCGCTCAGAAAGCAATGGCAAACTACTGAGCGTAATCTTGCCAAGAAATCAACAATCAGCTGAAAGATGCTGATGTTGACAGCGACGTCCTGTAAAGGATATGCAAAATATGCTATTAATGAGCCAGTTTTCTTCAATGTTTAGGTCGTGTAGAATTTCAACATTTTTCTTCGTTTCGGGCAAAGAAATTCTAAGAATTGTTCTGTAACATGTGAGTCTTTCTAAGAATTGTTCTGGAACATGTGAGTCTTTCTAAGAATTGTTCTGTAACATGTGAGTCTTTCTAAGAATTGTTCTGTAACATGTGAGTCTTTCTAAGAATTGTTCTGTAACATGTGAGTCTTTCTAAGAATTGTTCTATAACATGTGAGTCTTTCTAAGATTGTTCTGTAACATGTGAGTCTTTCTATGAATTGTTCTGTAACATGTGAGTCTTTCTAAGAATGTTCTGTAACATGTGAGTCTTTCTAAGAATTGTTCTGTAACATGTGAGTCTTTCTAAGAATTGTTCTGTAACATGTGAGTCTTTCTAAGAATTGTTCTGTAACATGTGAGTCTTTCTAAGAATTGTTCTGTAACGTGTGAGTCTTTCTAAGAATTGTTCTGGAACATGTGAGTCTTTCTAAGAATTGTTCTGGAACATGTGAGTCTTTCTAAGAATTGTTCTGGAACATGTGAGTCTTTCTAAGAATTGTTCTGGAACATGTGAGTCTTTCTAAGAATTGTTCTGGAACATGTGAGTCTTTCTAAGAATTGTTCTGGAACATGTGAGTCTTTCTAAGAATTGTTCTGGAACATGTGAGTCTTTCTAAGAATTGTTCTGGAACATGTGAGTCTTTCTAAGAATTGTTCTGGAACATGTGAGTCTTTCTAAGAATTGTTCTGTAACATGTGAGTCTTTCTAAGAATTGTTCTGTAACATGTGTCTTTCTAAGAATTGTTCTGTAACATGTGTGTCTTTCTAAGAATTGTTCTGGAACATGTGAGTCTTTCTAAGAATTGTTCTGTAACATGTGAGTCTTTCTAAGAATTGTTCTGTAACATGTGAGTCTTTCTAAGAATTGTTCTGGAACATGTGAGTCTTTCTAAGAATTGTTCTGTAACATGTGAGTCTTTCTAAGAATTGTTCTGTAACATGTGAGTCTTTCTAAGAATTGTTCTGTAACATGTGAGTCTTTCTAAGAATTGTTCTGGAACATGTAAGTCTTTCTAAGAATTGTTTTGTAACATGTGAGTCTTTCTAAGAATTGTTCTGTAACATGTGAGTCTTTCTAAGAATTGTTCTGGAACATGTGAGTCTTTCTAAGAATTGTTCTGTAACATGTGAGTCATTCTAAGAATTGTTCTGGAACATGTGAGTCTTTCTAAGAATTGTTCTGGAACATGTGAGTCTTTCTAAGAATTGTTCTGGAACATGTGAGTCTTTCTAAGAATTGTTTTGTAACATGTGAGTCTTTCTAAGAATTGTTCTGGAACATGTGAGTCTTTCTAAGAATTGTTCTGTAACATGTGAGTCTTTCTAAGAATTGTTCTGGAACATGTGAGTTAAAAAGCCCAAATGTTCTTCTTTAGTGATGGCGAAATTGTACATGACTCGCATCCAACAGGGAATATGCATGTTCTTAACAGTTTTACTTGGACTTGTTTGCTGGTGTTGTGCTGTAGTTTCCTAATGCTGTTTCATCTCCTCTTTATTATGGCCTACGTCCGTTGTCGATTATGCAGACAAGATATTCAAAGTACGTGCCATGTTGCAATGTATTCACTGTTGATTGTGATCTTTGCTTGATATGCAGTGTTATCAGTAGATATTATTTTTCTTTTGCCCAATTTTAGAACAAGATGGTGAATGTTACTGTGTCTCGTCACAGACAGCATCATGCACTTTTAATCCTTTAGCACTGTTTGAGAGGAGGACTGACTGTATCATCTGCATCGGATTTCCACCAATAAGGAATGGGTTACAATTGTCTCTGGTCTCGTCGTTTTTGACGTTTCATTCTGTAACTACTACTATATAAACACATTCACAAGTATTGACTAGTGCTAATAGAAGGAGAAGATAGTCGAGATTAAAGTCGTTTACCACATAGGAACCGACCAATCACATCTCTTCTTTAATTGTTCGTTTAAAACAAAAAAAACTAGTCACAGCATACGGTCCGATGTGTTTGTCATTTCACCTATGCTTGGTGAATATAAAATTCTGAGACCTATGGTGGTATTTCAATGGTTAGAAACGAAATATGTTCGTATTCCATAGTTGTGGGTTAAGGTTGGTGATACATTTGATTAATGGTGACATTTGTTCTATGGGTGCCAGGTCGCCATGCGTCGTACCACACTTGTTCCTGCAGCGAGGAGTTGTCGTCGAGTGCTGTTCGAGTCCCGGTATGGTAACTACACATGAAATTGTGTTTGTTGTCTAGTGTGTTCACTAATCTTTACTTATTTTGTTTCTACTTCCATGAGCGCCGATCAATACTTGTCAATGAATTAATGTGATGTCTCAGTGGCTTCCCAACAATTGATAGTTTCAATGAGCTACTAACATACAGCCTGCTCCGTGGCGTAGGTGTTACGGATGCAGTTTGTAATCCCGTATACCCGCGCCCGAAACACACCTGCGATGGATATGGCAGAAGACCGCCTCGCGTTGGTTTTTTTACGAAATGGTATGGATGCCGATCTTTCAGAAAGCAATGGCAAACTACTGAACGTAAACTTGCCGAGAAATCACAAACAGCAAAACATGCTGAGCTTAACTGCAACGTCCTGTAAAGGATATGCAACTAACTTTTTAACTAACATACAACGTAATTATAAAGGTAATCATATAAAAGATGATGTATGTGCATGAAACGACCGACTACACAGACAGGTGGCCGTACTATAATATGAGGTGGCCTAATGCCTTTCTGACAGCATTTCCTTCTCAGAATCAACTTTACAGGGCGATGCCAGTGTTGAACTAGGCTGGTTGAAGTGTGTTCATCCCCTCTAACTCGAGAAGAAGACGTTACAAGGTCATTTGTGGACACACTAACAATCTTTCAGGAATGGGGTTTTCTGGACTAGTGTGTGAGTGTTGGGGGGGGGGGGGTGGGGGGGGGGGGGGGGGGGGTGGGGGGGGGGGGGGGGGTGGGGGGGGGGTGGGGGGGGGGGGGGGGGGGGGGGGGGAATTTAAGAGTCATCTGGACGGAGCGTCTCAAGTAGGAGATTGGAGATCGAGGCGGCCATGCACTGAAATGACTGTCCAAAAATACACTAACAAAAGCGACTATTGTCTCTGGCACTCAGTCCACGCTTCAGAAGTGGCGTTGCATGAGTAGCAGCAACTTGTGCATCAAACGTGGGAAACGTGTGGGTTTTTTGTCTGTCATGAGTGCGCAAAAACAAGAGCTCTGATATGCTATCTTCAAAAGCACTTATCACTGGGATAATTCAGATGGCCTGAGGGACATACTTGAGGGCAAGACATCACAGCTTACAACAGCATGGTGACACATCTCTTGATGGATCTGCTCCGACTGCGGTTGTTAGTGTGTCGAATGAGTATGGGACAGGTCGTAATGAATGCAGGTGTCAACGGTTCCGACGTGTAACCAACCAGGTCGCAGCAGCGAAAATCATACTTTACACTTGTCCACTTCTGCTGGGAGAGACCGAGTGTTTAGGGGGTTGTCGCAAGTGATGTTATGTTTTTGTTTATCATAATTTATCATCATCAAGTGTCTTGCTGACTGGCGTGGGTGGTCTGTTTTCTCCACAAACGGCGATCTCTGACGGAATGGGTCAATTTATGTGTTGACTACCTTGCGTACCAAGACACAAACCAAAATTTTCTCTCGCTGTCTTCCTCTATCTTTCTTTCCACAAATATTTCCGGTTATCACAACATGTTGCAGATTTTGTCTTCTCTGAACAAGGCTACAAAAATTATAACTGCCTCCGTCTGAGGTTGTTTTTGCGACTTAGCCTCTGAAGTTGTTTTTGCGACTTAGCCTCCCTCAAAATATCCAGATTAATCTTTTTGGCTGTCGAATTTTCATTATTCTTCTATAAAATACCATGCATGTAAGAGTTTTAACTGCTGTTGTGATGTCGTTTGCACATAGATTGGCGTGTATGTATGTATGTATGTTATTTACTCTACCTTTTGACGCTTTCACCACAATAGCAGTTGATTCAATTATTACATAAACAACATTATGAATATGAGTTCAAGAATCAAGTCAATGCTCTCACGACATTCCCAAACGTGCTCCGTCTCTTTCTTCACTAGATAAAGTAAGAATATCCATGCTAATGGTACCAGAGGCAGTCTGATTAAGCGACCGCCTATATTTTCCACTCCACAGTGAGTATCATCGACACCCTACGCTCACTCCCTGTGAATTACCCTCTCCAGATGTGGAGCCCTAGTTTGGATCCCCAGATGTGGATCCCTAGTCTGGATCCCATGATGTAGATCCCTAGTCTGGATCCCTAGCCAGGATTCCCAGATGTGGATCCCCAGTCTGGAATCCTAGCCTGGATCCACAAATGTGTATCCCTAGTCTGAATCCCCAGATGTGGATCCCTAGTCTGAATCCCCAGATGTGGATCCCTAGTCTGAATCCCCGAGATGCCGATCCTTAGTCTGAATCTCCAGATGTCGATCCTTAGTCTGAATTCCCAGATGTCGATCCCTAGTCTGAATCCCCAGATGTGGATCCCTAATCTGAATCCTCAGATGTGGATCCCTAGTCTGAATCCTCAGATGTCGATCCCTAGTCTGAATCCCCAGATGTGGATTCCTAGTTTACATCCCCAGATGTAGATCCCTAATCTTAATCCCCAGATGTGTATCCTTAGTCTCAATCCCGATGTGTATCCTTAGTCTGATTCCCCAGATATGGATCCCTAGTCTAAATCCCTAGCTGTGGATCCCTAGATTTAATCCCCGGTGACGGTCCCTAGTTTGAATCCCCAGATGTGGATCCCTAGCCTGCCTTGCTGTATTTTCACCTCCGTCTCTGAAATCCTAAACTACCGATTATAAAGTAGCTTCCCCGTCCCAAAAATAAAAGGCAGCAGCCAACCAATCAGCCTGTTTTCATAACTAAACATCATCTGGACTACAGATTTATAGCGCTCATGGTGGATTTCCTGAATGTCTTATCACTAGATCTATGGCAGTGAGTCTGTTTACATCAGTCTACTGCACAACACATTTATATATATGTATATATCTTACAACTAAAATTGTGGACACCAAGTCTGTTGCTAAATCTTGCCTATCACGTAATTTTATATATCTTACAACTAAAATTGTGGACACCAAGTCTGTTGCTAAATTTTACCTATCACGTAAATGTATATACTTCTTACACCTAAAATTGTGGACACCAAGTCTGTTGCTAAATGTTACCTACCATGTAATTTTATATATGTCTTACACCTAAAATTGTGGACACCAAGTCTGTTGCTAAATCTTACCTATCACGTAATTT
>JACEFZ010006695.1:0-7500 GCA_014155875.1 Cepaea nemoralis | reverse complement strand
CAATGATTACAAAGAACGCAGGAAAAAAGTTACTTGTTGTATGCATTTCGTAAGCTAACAGTAAAATTTAACAAGTTTACACTAAAATGTAATAGACTTGTAGTAACCCCGGGAAGGTTAACCCGGTCAACAAATGCCCGCAGAAGTCGGATGTGTCGGCCTAACGGCGCAAGAACGCAGCTCTGCTGTAAACAGGCACAACGCAATCACATCCGAAAAAAAACTCCGGATGAACGAAGAAGAAGAAGAAGACTTGTAGTAAAATTTAACAGGACTACTGTAAAGTTTAACAGGCTTACAGTAAAGTTCAAGTTAACCGTGGGAACAACACTGTGAAAATCTTTTATGTTGCAGTAAAGACAGAAATGAGTAATATGGCGAGGATGTGGATGGAGATGCATGTGATAGCCGAGGATTGAGCGGTTTGGAGTGAGATGGTTGGGAGATCATGCCCAAATGGAGAATATATGGTGAAAGAAGAAGCAAAACAGATACCACCGCTGCTGCTGACATTTTTGTTGATGATATTGTTGTAATTGCTATTTTATTTGACCTGACTGGCACCTTGCCGCCTTGACAGACGATAGTTGTGTAAAATGGAGTTATGCCTCTCCATAACACAAAGCCTGGGCTGAATTAAGAGACCATGTCCTGCCCATGTAGCATGATCCCTCTTTCGGCCTGTGTAGTGTACTCCAGAGGAAATATAAACCAATACGTCTGGAACAAGACAAGCTGCAGAAGCTGTCGGATCAGCAAAGCAATGCTCTAACTGTCTGCCTGTCGGAGCTTCAATCCTAGACCAGTTGCCAACCAAGGCTTATGGCCTAGTCAGTCCTGCCATGACTTTTACTCTTTAGGTTGCATTTCCTCGCACTAGGATAAGGCTTGTACCCTCCCAATTGCGCTCCTCCGCCCGAAGCCGTTGGCACAATGTGGGATGTCGGGTTTGGTAAGCGTCGCCCAACATTCGGCGCTAACAGAAGCAGGTAGTACCGTCTACTGTCATACGGTAGCTCAGTCATATCTGACTAAGACCTGACATCTATGTTATTTACTACTGCTATTACTGTTGCCAGAACAGCTGCTGATGTTGTTTTTGCTCATGTTGATGTTGTTACCGCTGTTGTTCATGCTGTTATAACTGCTGTTGCTATAGTTAGTACTGGTGTTGATACTGTCGCTGTTGCTGCAATTGTTGTAGTTGTATGCGGTTGGCGATTGCTGGAGACTACCACAGTCGGTTTCCCTGACAGAAATAAAAGTCATCCCAAGGAAGATACTGCTTTTTCTGAGGCTGGACTGGTTTCAGATTCGTTTCCACTTACCCAAAAAATCTGCTCACCCTATGGGAGGAGCTAACCAGAACAGTTATATATATATATATATATATATATGGGTGTGTGTGTGTGTGTATGTGTGTGTGTCCTTTACACAACGTCGCCATCAACTCCAGCATTTTTGGACTGTAATTTACTAGACAATGGTTATCTTCAGTAGGTTGCCATTGTTTTCTGAAAGATCGACGTCCTTACCACTTCAACCAACGCAATGCGGTCTGTTTCCCAATAGTCTGCAGCTGATTTCTAATCCTCGACTCGTTATGCCGTGGTATTCTGAAACGCGTTCAAAGACCCTAGGTTACAGCACTGGCATATACATGTGTGTGTTGTAACATAATATGCTTGAGGTATGTTGTTCGTGGCGCTGCTGGCTTTCCTTCTTCCGGGTTCTGCGATAAGCTTCATTACCTAACGATATAGTATAGTAGACAATGAGGAAATCCGAGTGTTGTAATGTCTCACAACAGTTCGATTTCTGTGACTGAATCTGTAGTAAGATCCAGGCATGTTGCTTTTCTGGGAATGGTTGACGAAAGGACATGCAGACAGATACGCGCAGGGTCGACTTGGTGATAGGGATAGATAGTGAGACACATTGATCAAACAGTATAATAATAGATCTAGAAACATGAAGACGAATGCAGAGCAAAGAACTGGTATGTGTGTGTGTGTGTGTGTGTGTGTGTGTGTGTGTGTGTGTGTGTGTGTGTGTGTGTGTGTGTGTGTGTGTATATATTCATTGGCACATTGCCGTCTTGACAGACGATAGTTTGTACTTTAAAAAGGTATAATAACTTTTAACTATGGCGGTAGCGCATGTGACTGATAAGGCCAATTTGCTCTGTAAATGTCCGTTCACAGTGGGTGCATGTGAACACGTGGTCATTTCCACCATCATGCACCATCTTACGTCTCAAACGCTTGGTGTGTGACTTTTCTGCAATAATTTTCTCCTTTGACTTTATATATATATACACACACATATACATATATAACTACAAGAACATCGGGTATCTCATTTGACAACCGAAAGATTTCATTACAAAAACAGAACACAAACGCAACACAAAACAGAAAATCTAACAGTTGAAAAGCCAAACAACAGCTTCAAATACATAAACAATAAATAAAAATACACAATGGGTTTAGAAACCACGGCGATAAATTCGTTTTCCTCGTCTTGTTTGCTTCTCCCGCTTCTTCTTTATCGCTTCATCATCTGCTTCTTCTTCTTCTTCTTCTTCTTCTTCTTTATCACTTCATCTTCTTCTTCTTTTTCTTCTTCTTCTTCTTCTTCTTCTTCTCTTCTTCTTCTTCTTCTTCTTCTTCTTCTTCTTTATCACTTCATCTTCTTCTTCTTCTTTTTCTTCTTCTTCTTCTTCTTATTATTATTATTATTATTATTATTACTATTATTATTATTATTATTATTATTATTATTTTGCTTCTTCTTCTTCGGCCTCCTCTTCTTCTTCTACCAATTTGCTTCTTATTCGTCGTCTTTCTTCTTTCCACTTCATCCGATCATATCTACAATGAATACAGTCAGGCGAGTTTTCCTTAAGAACTCTACCTTTGTTTCTCACCTTAGTCCATACAGCCTGCAGTGTTAATGCAGTGGGCCAGTATTTGTTTCCGAGTTCTCTATGCAGAGGACAATCCTAGATAAGATGTTCGGCAGTGTGTAAGCCTGCTCCACACGAGCATAGTGAAAAGTCGGAGAGACGACGTACGCGCATGTGCAACCATCATGGTAACAAATGGTCAGCGTGTTAGCGAAGTTGATCAGGAACTGCGCTGATAATGTGGGCACGGTCGGAGGCGGGTTCGACGCCTGGACTCGTCCTGTCAAAGTGAGGGATGCAATATCCACCTATTTCCTCCCTGCTCTCAGGCCAGGCCTAGAAAACGTAATAGCCTTATAGCTGCACATGCTCATAGCATAAAATGCTCCGGGACAATTTTTGCTTATTTCCTTGTTTATAGTAACAAATACACAATGTAGAAAGTAGACACAGTAGTCGGCAGACTTAATAAAATTACAAGGCCAAAGTTTTCACGTGCGCTCTTTTGTTTCATTAAGCTTCTCTAGAACCCTTGCATGAAATGGAATGTAATTTTAGCACAGTAGGCGTGTATGCTAATCACAATACTTGTGTGAATATTCCAGTGAATTGCTATCTCCGTTGTCCTCTATAATTACTATATCGTGGACAGACATCGCATCGTGTCCCACTGTACTCAGTGGTTCTCAACATTATCTGTGATGAGCATACGACAGGAGAAGAAGGGCTAGCGGTAATGATCTTTCCGGGTCCGCCTCCCGAGAGTGTACGGAAGGTAAGGAAAGGGGCCGAAACATTCAACAAAATGGACACCTTCTGATGAAGTTCTTGCTTGTGTAGCTCAGGTTCAAAGTAATGTGTAGAGATGCACCCCATCACTTACATAAGGGAAGAGGGGGTGAAGAGAGAGAATGGAAAGTACCTTCTCTCACAGACAAAGGTTGGTCATAGCGGAAATGTCCAACTGTCTGGCCTAACTTAACGGATTTGTGTCTTCTTCTTTCTCCCTTTGTTCCCCAATGAGACATAGAGTCTCAATCAACCAACTCCATGTGGTCTTATCCTTAGTTATCCCATTGCAGCTTTGTTCCTTGTTCCCCCCCCCCCCCATATTATTCCATCTCCTCCACTACTTTTGCTTGACTTTCCAAATTCATACATAGTTCTAAGAGATCTTTTCTAGTGCCATTTACATGTTCTATTTCTACTTTTATTTCTCTATCATGTTCCCCGTATGCTTACTTTCATATCTCTATTCCCCCCCCCCCCACCCCCCCCCCTCCCCCCTTCCTAATCTTTGTCTACTACTGCTACCTAAATAACGACTTTGAATTGCTCCCCTCAAGAACGTATATCTTCCATCACCCATTCTTCGTGGCATTACTTCCACATGGGAGATAGCACTTCATCAGAAGATGTCTCTTCTTGTTGAATGTTTCGGCCCCTTTACCTTCCGCACACTCTCGGGAGGCGGACCTCCCTGGATTATTACTGCCAGCCGTTCTTCTCCTGTTGTACGCCCAACTCGATATACAACTCTGATACACTTAGAAATACGATACGACTAAGCACATCGGGAGAATGAGAAGCCCCTTCAACCAACACAGAACTGGCACTATTAGCCACAAGATGCTGATGCATAGGTTGGGGGATAACCTGCGCACCTATGGACTTACTTGTCCGGGGTGAAAGGATGATACCCAAACAGATAACTAACTGACGACTCTCCGAGAAACCACACAGCCCAGGCTGGGAACCGCCGTGTGTAAAGCTGGGTCTAGATTTACAAGGTGCCAGAGCCCCTCTCTAAAACTACGGCCGTTATCTCAAGCACCCTCATTTAGCCGAGCGTAAATAATGGCAAACGATTAACGCGGCTGTGGACAACATTACTAAATGTCAACGAGTAGTCAGAAGCCATGTATTTCTGGGGAATTATCCCACGGGTGCCATCCTGACGTCTCTTCCTCTCTTCCATTTGTTATAGCGTATGGCGGGGTCGATCACGTCGCTCCAGAACTGCTTTTGGTTATTTTATTGTTTATGAATTAGATCTCTCTCTGATGAAAGAGAATGAGAGAGAGACGAGAGAGGAGAGACTGAGAGCGAGACAGAGAGAGAGAGATGATTGAGAGAACCCGAGGACCAGAGAGAGAGACGACCACGCGACAGATGAGGAGAGAGAGAGAGAGTCACTACACATACAGGGTCGAGAACAGAACAGACAGACAGACAGACAGGGACAGACAGACAGACAGGACAGACAGACAGACAGACAGACAGGACAGACCGCACCACCGGACCCTTCTGAAGCACATATATAGAGACAGAAAGTGGGACCCAACAGAGACAGACCGAGAGAGAGGAGAGAGAGAGAGAGACAGATGAGGATGGAGGAGAGATGAGGACGAAGCGAGAGAAGAGAGAGAGACGAGAGAGAGAGAACTGAACAGATTACCCAGTACAATAGAATGAACTGGTGAAGACCGAACTCTGAATACGAAGACATGTAATTCCTCATGACGTTAGTACATGGCCAGCATCTTACCTTAGACACGATATACTCGTAATGGGTGAAACGTGAACAATTCAGCACACACAGAACAATTTAGTACAAACAGAACAACTCAGGACAAACAAAACAACTTAGCACAAACAGAACTCAGCACGAGAGTTCATAACAAATTCGAAGAAAGGATACAATGAATCTCCTGCCGTAGTGATGGGAGAGTGGTGCAGTAGAACTTTGCATATACAAGGTCACGGCATTATGTGTTGGGTGGCTGGCTTATTTCTTCGGTGCCCTTTTCTTTCGTTGAGAACAATCTCGTATATTCATTTTACGAGGCTGGGTTGGGAATGGAGCTTTATGTGGTTGTACAAAGATGGGTCGGACTTGGTGTTGTATGTTGTTATACATGGTGGGGCTCGGCCTCGGAGTTGTATATTGGTATACAAGTTGGGGTGGCCTCGAAGTTGTATGTTGGTACACCAGGTGGGGGTCGGTCTCAGATCCCTAGTGCTTATACAAATTGGGGTCGGTCTCAGATCCCTAGTGCTTATACAAATTGGGGTCGGTCTCAGATCCGTAGTGCTTATACAATTGGGGTGGGTATGTGCTTATACAAGGTGGGGTCGGCCTTAGAGCTGTATGTGCTTATACAAGGTGGGGTCGGCCTCAGACCTGTATGTGCTTATACAAGGTGGGGTCGGTTTCAGAGCTTTATGTGTTAATATAAGGTGGGTAAAGGGGAGTGGGCCTCAAAGCTGTATGTTGTTTTACAAGGCTGAGTCCTGGCCACAATATTCTCGAATGCTTCTCTTCTCGTCACATGACAGAAATCATTATTTGTCTAATATGTGTACATAATTCCTATATGTGTATTATATCTTTCTAAGTCAATGCAATGTTCTACCTTTTCCAGGCAATCATTATTAGTGACTCCGGCCGTCTTAACTATTCGCAACTTTGGTCTCAGAAAGAACACCCCCGTTGCCTCCAAGCTCTTCCTAATGTGTACGTTCACATGCCACGATTCACTGGCATGCAGCAGAGGGGGTTCCATGTAATATGTGTACTCCCTTGCTGACATCATCTGAGTGACTTATTACATAAGATACTTTTCTTCTTCTGAAATGCCGCTTTTGTTTTTCTCATTCAGCTTTTAATCTTTGTCACGCATCTTCTACCTAATGTTATTAACAATTATTATTATTATTATTATTATTATTATTATTATTATTATTATTATTTGCGTTCTCTCGCTTTGAAGACAAGCGTAGTCCATACACGTGCTACTACTTGCACTGGACTGATTCCTGCATGTGAATTAGTTTTCCCTATTACCAGTGTCACTCGCCATTAGACGAACCCACTCCGACTTCTGTGGTACTTGTAATTTACGTCCCCAAGTCTAAGATGAGAAGTCAACATTTTAGTCCAACTGACCGATGAAGGGGTTGAACCGGCTACCTCGGCATCAGCGTACCGGATGTTTAAGAGCCAGAGCTCTTATCCATTCGGCCATTGACCTCCGTCTGATGTTATGAATGCCTCTTAGACATTTGAATTTATTGAATTATTTAAGCTTTTTCTCTTCTATTGTAATGTCACATTTTGGTTTCAACTGCTTCTTTGGTATAACCATTATTTCTGTTTTCCAGATATTCAAAGAAAGTCCGTTTATACACTCTATTACTACAGTGTTCAACTTGGTGCATCTTTTTATAACATTCATATTTTATAATTTTAAACTTGCATATTTAAATATCTTGATCCTCCCTAATACCCTGTCAGGAATGAATTGGATTTTTGTCTCTAATTTATATATAAGAGCATCAATCCCCCAATGGACAACAATTACTTTTAGATGAATATTCCAAGAGTGGCTGATTAGGTCACGAGATTAATCTGAGGGTAGAGATGAATTCTAAAATAAATTCTCTTCTGAGGTTGAACTGGATAGGTAGTGGAAGAATGGAAATATAACTGCCAACGGGCGACTGTGATAGGTGGGAGATCTCTTTGAGTACTGGGTTAGAGCCTGTTGAATGACCAGAACCCGTTGATGAAACATGACCAACCTCAGCCC
>JACEFZ010006694.1:0-36675 GCA_014155875.1 Cepaea nemoralis | reverse complement strand
AGTGACTACAGAGAACTGTGACTACAATAACTACAACAAGTGAGCCCTACAAATGAACAAGACAAGTGAACCTTACAAGTGAAGCCTACACGTGTACGCTACAAGTGAACTCTACAAGTGAACCTTATACTGTACGCTACAAGTGAACCATACAAGTGAACCCTACACGTGTACCCTACACGTGTACCCTTCATGTGAACCCTACATGAGTACCTTATAAGTGAACCCTACATGTGTACGCTACAAGTGAACCCTACACGTGTACAATACATGTGAACCCTACACATGGGCCATACAAGTGAACATTACATGTGTACCCTAAAAGTGAACCATACAAGTGAGCTCTACAAGTGAACATTACAAGTTACCCTTAAAGTGAACCCTATAAGTGTACCTTACAAGTGAACACTGACAAGTGAACCTTACACGTGAACCCTACACATGTACCCTACACGTGAACCCTACACGTAAACCTTACACGTGTACCCTACATTGTGATCCCTACAAGTGAGCCCTACAACTGAACCCTTCAAGTGTACCCTAAAAGTGAACTATATAAGTGTACCTTACAGCTGAACCCTACAAGTGAACCCTACACGTGTACCCTAAAAGTGAAGCCCTACACATGAGCCCTAAAAGTGAACATTACAGTGCACCTTAAAAGTTAACCTTACAAGTGAGCCCTACAAGTGAACACTACAAGTGTACCCTAAAAGTGAACCCTTTAAGTGTACCTTACAAGTGAACCCGACAAATGAACCCTACACGTGAACCCTACACGTGTACCCTACAATTGAACCCTACACGTGTACCAACAAGTGAACCCTACAAGTGAACCCTACAAGTGAACCCTACACGTGCACCCTACAAGTGAACCCTAAAAGTGAACCTTACAAGTGTACCCTAAAAGTGAACCGTATAAGTGTACTTTACAAGTGAACCCTACAAATGAACCATACAAGTGAACCCTACACGTGTACCCTATAAGTGAGCCCTACGGGGCCACACCGATTGACGGATGTCAGTCGCGGCGATCGGGCAAATTTTGACATATATTTATGTGATATACGATGAGTAACGTTGTGATATTCTAGTGTGATAATTTGATCGCGTCTAGTGAGTGCCGCGTGGTCTAGTGGTTACACACCCGCGTCACACGCCAGTGATCCGGGGTTGATCCCGGGTCCAGTCAAGGATATTCACTACTGATGAACTCAAACGAGAGCGAAACTCGAGTCTAGTGCTTCCAATTCACGTGGACATAGCCTTAGGTTCGTACCGGAATACGATAGCGTTGCCAGTAGTGGGTTGTGCTCAATATTTAAATCTCAAATCCCGGAGAAATCAAAATAAAACGAATCTCTTTTAATAAAATAAAGATAGCTATAACACACAACGACACGAATGTGAGCGTTAATTTTCTTTATTGATTTGTGACAAGAGAGTATATAGAACAAAGCAGTTAATCTATTCAGTTTTTAATTACACAAATGCTACTCGTCCTCCTACTCTAGAGGCGCTGCCATCTTAAATGTGTTTTCCCTCGTTGTTTTCTCTCGCTGTCACTGCCGAGCACAGTTGGGAAATTTCACAGCAAAATTAGCCTGTAGACGAAATTAACATACTGATGTTCAACAGGATATACATCTCCTTAATGTGTCCATGTACAACTTAACACAATAACGTCAAGAGGAGAGAGCAGACTGTCAATAGACACTCTAGAATATGTTCAGACGAGGTAATTAGAACCCCATTCGTAAAAGCATCTGTTCGTTTTAGTTAAAGTTACTTGCATGTGCCGGTCTCCCTGGTCGAGGGTTTAGCAGCTTTCTCCGTAACCCCGAATACTCTCGTGGTTGACGTGAGCGCACGAGAATTGGAAGCGGTTCGAGTCGCGCCAGTGACTTATGGGAGTATGGAGCCGGTCGCTCAGAAAGCAATGGCAAACTACTGAGCGTAATCTTGCCAAGAAATCAACAATCAGCTGAAAGATGTCCTGTAAAGGATATGCAAAACATTTTTACTTGCATGTCCTTTACAGGATGTCGCAATCAAACCCAGCATTTTTTGGCTGTTTGTGATTTACGAAGCAACTTTACGTTACATAGTTTGCTATTTATTCTGAATAAACAGACACTCATCATCATCATCATCATCATCATCATCATCATCATCATCATCATCATCATCATCATCATCATCATCATCATCATCATCATCATCATCATCATCATCATCATTATCAGGTGCCATACCAGCTGGCGTAGGCTTTCATGTCTTTCCACATATCTCGGTCTTTGATGTTCTGGATCAACTCCGCTGATGATGTTCGTCCATACCACCGTCTCAATCCATCCAGCATCATTTCTTTTGGTCTGCCTCTGCCTCTCTTCCCCTCGATCTTTCCAGACGTCACAATGTTCTCCAATGCCTCTCTTCTCATACATGACCAAAGAAAGCTGTTTGTCTCTGTCTTATTGTTGTATATAACGTTCTAGTTTCATTAGCCTCTTTCAGGCAGTCATCGTTACTTACTCTGGCAGTCCAAGGAATTCGCAACATTCGTCTTAGACCAGTGGTTCTCAACCTTTTTTGGCCCGTACCCTCCTTCACCATATTTTCAGAACGTCATCCCCCCCCCCCTTCCTATCAAAAATTTGGCCCGTGCCCCCCTTCACCATATTTTCAGAACGTCATTCCCCCCTTTCATATTTCCTACCTAAAAATCCCCCCACCCATACACAGTATACGTAAAAATGGAAGGTAAATTTAATAGCATATACTAAAACAAGTCTACACATCCACATAAAACGTGATTTGTGGGTCTACTTACTTTATAAAATGAATTTTAGAAGGATGAGACGTACAGAACCGTACAGTATGAAGGGGAAAACAATACCAAGTAATCGGTTCTTGTATTAACGCGATCTTGAAATGGTCTTCATTCCCCCCCCCCCCCCCCATGAAACCCTAAAATTCCCCCTGGGGGGGGGGGGAATTCCTCACCGGTTGAGAACCACTGTCTTAGACGCTACTACCCTTGATACAATTCAACACAGGGCGGCCTGCTTTCATATCGCCTGCAGCTGATTTTGAACCGGGTATGCGGGATCATATCAAATAACAAGTATACAATATCAATTGCAACAAGGGAACAAGAGTGTTGAGGTGCTATATAGAACCTGTACTTGTGTATGGATGTGAAGCGTGGACAATGAGCAGACAACCTGAAAAACATCTAATGACAGTGAAAATGTGGTTTCTGAGGAAAATGCAAAGAATACCATGGACAGACAGAACAACCAATGACCACGTCCTACAAGAAGCAGATGAAAACCGTAAACTGCTTAGAGAAATTAGACGTAGGCTGACGAAATATTTTGTACACCGTTTGAAAAGAAATAAACTAGAGAACTTCATGACAAATGGCAAGATTGAGAGGAAAAGAACAAGGGGAAGACAGAGAGGTAAATATAAGGATTGCTTGGCCATGTGGCGTGATCGATTTTTGCCTCACTTGGCAAGTGACGAGCACAGGCATCGAACCCCCATCCAAACGTGCGCATGACTTTACCACCGTAGTTCGCTATCAACTTCGCAAGAGAGTCCACATCAACAACCTAACAACTCGAAAATACAAATATCTTTTCTGGTTTTAAACTAAAACAGAACTTTTCAGAATAACAGCACGTCAGATCTTATGTACGTGTTCAGGATAAACAACCTTCTCCCAGCGAAAATATAAACAGACGTTTCCTATTTGTAAATGTGTCTGAGGTGTCATTTGGTTACGTTAACTATTATACCCTGTTCTGAGAAACTACGTTATTTAATAGAGGTATAAATGAATGAAGACAAATAGAAGATTGCTTGCACTTACTGACACGTGTGACCACAACCGTTTGAGCGGCATTCATAGCCGTCTGGGCACCCTGCCTCGCACATTTCAACACAGAGTCCAATAACTGGTTCGCCTGTAAAAGTTATTTAAAATGTGTAACCCATACGTTTTATTAAAGGAAGCCAGTAATGGCTGGTTGGTTAAGTCCTCTATAACAGAGAGTTTTAACTCTTAAGTTCGATGCGTTTCAAAAAGTTAAATTAGACTAGCTGGTGAAACTGTTTGGGATTTAATGTTTGAAGAGAAATCCGAGTCCCAACACAAGTTAAGAGTTTTTAACGTCTGTTCGTGGTGCTGGTGTCTGTTGACAATGAAATACCTAAACCCCGTGGAGAGAGCATTACCAGCACAGACCTAATCCCGTGGAGAACGAACGAACGAACAACCTTTATTTTCAAAGGGTAACAAATTGGGCACGCAGGCCCGTCTTACATTCGGCCCTTCCAATCACTCATCTTTCGTTCATCAATAGTGCATGATAGATTCAAATAGGAAAAAAACAAAGTCAATTGAATGTTGTAAACATAAACAATGCATATTACCATGTTATGAGACACATCCCCCACCCACCCCACCCACCAAAAATCCCCCATACACATCCCCTACCCACCTACACAAACATGCCCAGGCACACATACATTCCCCCACCCATCCCCCACCCACACAATCCACCTACACACAACCCTGGCACACATACATGCACCAACCCACTCACCCCTCACCCACATATCCCCCACCCACATACCCCCAACCACCCAGCCAAGCACGCATCCCCAAACCACACATCCTCCACCCACACATTCACACACACACACACATCTCCATGCCACCCCACACATCCCACACCTACCCACACACACACACTTGCCACACCCACACACACATCCCACTTACACACATTCTCCCACCCACACAATCTCCCCCACTCTCTCACACATCAGGCACCCACCCACACACACATCCCCCACCCATCCCCCAACCTACACACACTCACCCACCCGCACATCCTCCACCCACCCCCACCCACAATCCCTTAACCACATATCCCCCACCCACACATACCTCACCAATACACACATATCCCCACTCACACACACATCTCCTCACAGATACACACATCCCCCCACATACACATCCCGCACCCACACATCCTCACCTCCACAAACATCTCCCCACCCATCAACACATCCCCCATCCACCCACACACACCTCACACACACACAGCCCACCACCCCACCCACACACAAATCCCCCACCTACACACACCCACTCACACACCCATACACATCCCCACACCACCTACACACACCCCGACACACCAACCCACACATCCACATCCACCCACACCCACACATCCCACTACCACCAATACCAACACACCCCACCCACCCAAATACATACCCCAACCTACACACACATCCCAATCCACCCGCACATTTTCTCACCCACCCTCACATCCCATTACACACACACACATCCCTCACCCACACATCTCCCCACCCACCCATACATCCCCAACCGCACACACGTCCCACACTCACATACACACATAACCCTACCCACACACATCCCACCACCCATACACCAATCCCCAACCCACACACACATCTTGCCACACCCCCACAATACCACCATCACACACATATATCCTCCACACACACCTCACACATACATCCCCACATACTCACTCCCACGTACACAACCCCCACCCGCATACGCATCCCCCACCAACATACACACATCCCCCACCCACACACGCAACATACACACCCCCCCCCCCACACACACACACACATACATCCCCCCACACACACACACACATACACACACACACACACACACACACACACACACATATCCTCACATCTAGATACATACATGGTGCCTCACATAATCACTGAAATTAATATGAACAAATGTCCACACTTTACGCACTGACGACTATTGTGAGCATCATCACAAGAAAATTCAATATTGGGGGACAATTTTAAAACATGAAAAAACTGGAAAAAACGTGAAAATCACAATCAATATGTTATACATTGTGTAACGTAAAAATAGTGATGCAATTCAATAAGATAATTCCTAGAATTGACATAAACATGATGAAATAAGAGAGAGAGAGAGAGAGAGAGAGAGAGAGAGAGAGAGAGAGAGAGAGAGAGAGAGAGAGAGAGAGAGAGAGAGAGAGAGAGAGAGCTTTATCAGCAGAGACCTAACCCCATGAAGAGGGCATTACCAGCAGAGACCTAACCCCACAGACCTCACGGGTGACTAGCATCGTCTGGATCTTTTCTCCGGGGCATGTCGGTGTGCTGGGGAATGAACAGGCGGACAGATTGGCTGGCTTGGCAAAACTTGGTGGAGTATTGATACATGATAAATCACACGTGGTTGCGGCCTTGTGAGAGCACGTGTACACCACAGAGGAGCAAATGGATCACCATGGTCTGGCAAGAATGCGACAGCGTGGAGTGGTGAGGCGATCTGGCGGACCCTCGACGCTCAGAGGAAAGGCGATACGGACGTATAATCAGATTGCTACTGGTACTATTGGTGTTGGAACTCTTCGCTGGCTGCTGAGGATGGACACGGAGCACTTATGGGAATGCCCCGAATGCTATGATGTCGGTTTCTAAATCAATCAATCAATCAATCAACCTAACCCCTTGGATAGGGCATTATCAACACAGATCTAACCCTATGGAGAGGACATTATCAACACAGACCTAACCATGTGGAGAGGACATTATCAGCACAGACCTAACCCTGTGGAGAGGGCATTATCAGCACAGACCTAACCCTGTGGAGAGGGCATTATCAGCACAGACCTAACCCCGTGGAGAGGGCATTATCAGCACAGACCTAACCCTTTTGATGTGGAAATTATCAACACAGACCTAATCCTGTGGAGAGGGCATTATCAGCAGAGACCTAACCCTGTGGAGAGAGCATTATCAGCACAGACCTAATCCTGTGGAGAAGACATTATCAGCACAGACCTAACCCTGTGGAGAGGGCATTATCAGCACAGACCTAACCCCGTGAAGAGGGCATTATCAGCACAGACCTAACCCTGTGGACAGGACATTATCAGCACAGCCTAACCCTGTGGAGAGGGCATTATCAGCACAGACCTAACCCCGTGGAGAGGACATTATCAGCACAGACCTAACCCCGAGGAGAGGACATTATCAGCACAGACCTAACCCTAGCTGGTTCCTATGTGGGGAACAGGGCTAGCTAGCATCGGTGCAACTGAGGTTGGTGCAAACATTTACCTTCCCACTCAATACCAAAGTACCATCCCATTAGAAATGTTTTTTTTTTTTTGGGGGTGTTTTTTTAGAGTTCTCCTTTTCTATCCAAGCCCAGTAACCAGAGGGATGTGCAAGACAGGCATCGGAACTGCACGTCTGTGGAGGGGCATATTATCACGCACCCAGCTTATGATTCAGCACAGCACATGTGTATTAGCTGGCATCAGGCCTTGGTAGGTCAAGTGTCCTCCACGGGTTTGAGGTATTTCTTGGTCAACATTCTCTGAGATATTTCTTGGTCAACATTCTCCAGCCAAATTCTCAGGTAAGAAAGTAAGCCGGTAAGAAACCAGCATGCACTGGCTGGCATCATAGAGTACGAAATAGTTTAATCTTCTTAAGCGTTTGGTTCTATTTCATTTACTACATCTCATTTACTCATCTGACTGTGTCACACAAACGTGACTAGACCTGTCGACAACATATTTTGTCATTACCATCGTTTTTCATTTTTGTGGACGAAGGCGATGATGTTACGCATATTATTCTTCTTTTTTTTTTTTGCGTTCGCTCGCTCTGAACTCAAACGTAGTCCATACACACTATTTATAGTAGTGATGGACTTAATTTTGCGTGTGGATTAACTTTCCCTATTAACAGTGTCCTCGCTATTAGGCGAACCCAATCCGACTTAAGAGGTACTTGTAATTTACGTCCCCAAGTCAAGGACGACAGGTCAACATTCTAGTCCAGCTATCAGGTGAACCGCTTACCTCGGCATCAGTACAACGGATGATTAAGAACAAGCGTTCTTACCCATTCGGCCATGCGGATCTGCGCATATCATATGATTCATGGTGTCTTGAATCAGATGTATCATCATCATCATCATCATCATCATCATCATCATCATCATCATCATCATCATCATCATCATCATCATCATCTTCCACTTCTGCCGTCAAGCGTCGTGGGGAGGAATAACTTGCGCTCCAGCGCCCGGTGGGCGGCACTTGATAGTGTCAATCCGTGTGATTGTACAATGTTTTTGATGTCGTCATTCCATTTTCTTCTTGGACGTCCTCTTGGTCTCGTCGCAGATGATCTTTGGTGTAAGGCCAGGATTGGTAGTTGCTGGTGTTGCATTCTAACGACATGGCCAAACCACTTGATCTTCTGTCTTTCAATAAATGTGGCACAAGGTGTTGATCCCACTGTCTGTCTGATAACAGCATTTCTTACTCGGTCTCGGATTGTTAAGTTGGCAGCTCTCATCAGGCATCTCATCTCGCAGGTGTTGATTTTACGAGAGTGTGATTTGGACAAAGTTCAAGTTTGAGATTAGTAGCATAGGGTTGATGTGAATATGCTGTTTATTGTCTGTCGTTTTGCAGACATGGGTATATTTGGATGTTTCAGTAAGGATGATAGTTGATATGTAAGTGCACTAGCTTTTTGACATCTGATTTCTATTTCTCTGTCCAATCTGCCATCTTCTGTGATCATACTACCAAGATATTTGAATTCTTTAACTTGTTTCAGAGTTATGCTATTCATCTGTATACTTAGTGGGCCCGGCGTTCTGCTAAATTGCATTACTCCAATTTCCATTTCCAATTTTCAAAACAAAAATTCCAAATTCGGTCTCGCTAAACCTGTCTCCTCAGCTGTGGTTATTGTTGAGATCCGTGGTTGTGTGGACTGTTAGTCCTAATTCATACTGGTTTTATTGGTTCCGCTCTGTTTGTCGGATGAGGTTGTTTTTGTGCTGCCTGGTTATTTCCTTTCTATCTTATGTTGGTCCTGATAAAGACCGGTCCTTGGTCGGGCCTACTAGGTTCTGCAGTCTTTCGTTTGTTGGTTTCTTCTTACATGGTTTCTTCTTGCATTACTGTTCCAGTTTTAATTTTCGAAAACAAAATCCAAATTCGGTCTCGTCTAACCTGCTTCCTCAGCGGTGGTTATTTTTGAGAGCCATGGTTTTTGTGGGTTCATTCACCCTAATTCTTGTCTTGTGCGCTACTTGCATTATTTCGGTTTTGGCTGTATTTATACTCATATTGTATCTGCTGCATGTTTAACTCAGATTATTAATATGCTTTTTTTAGTCTGGCCTCATCGCTGTAAAACAGGCACTGATCGTCTGCAAATAGAAGTTCATTTATTTCCTGTGGATCAGTTGTTTCATCTGGAGTAAAGAGTTCTACATGTTCTTAATCTGTTCTATCAAGACTTGCTTCTTTGGATATTCTGTCCATGTAGATATTAAATAGTAGAGGAGAGAGCACACATTTCTGTCTCACTCCTGTATTGACTATGAACATATCTGATATTATTTCTTGTGTTCTTACTGCTCTTCGGCTCGAGTGGTGCATGGCTATGATGTTTTCTAGCAATTGCTCTTGTATCCCATAGTCTTCAAGGATGGTCAATAATTTGTATCTGTCTACTCTATCGAAAGCCTTTTTCTGATCTACAAACACAATATTCTGCTTATCACTATATTCTATAGTTTTTTCCACATATTTGTCTAAGTGTAAATAGTCCATCAATGCAATTTTTACCTTTCCGAAAACCGAATTGTACTTTGCTCAACAATTGTTCAACTATGGGTCTAGCTCTTTGTTCCAATAGTTTTGCGTACATTTTCCCTATATGGCTCAGGAGGGATGTGTATATTTCGCACTATTGTATCTTCTTCTTCTTCTTCTTCTTCAGCTTTCCGAGCCATTGAGGTTCTTTGCTGCAAATACAATCCGTCTCCATTCGTCTCTCTGGTGGACCTTCTCTTGCCAGTCGTTGATTTCTCATATTGTATGTTTTTCTTTATTATCCCATTTGGCAAAGCCATCCAAATATTTGTATATTTGTCTTCCTTTTCCCGTTAAACTACAAAGTTTGTCAGTTTTAACTAACTTTAGTGTACCTCAGTTTATACCTTCCTAGGTGGGGAACTTCAATATTACCTTATAATGTCCTATACAGAAAAGACATTGGTTGGTAAGACGTTTAGTTAGTTCACAGTAAATGCAATTCAGTCATTAAATAATTGTAAAAAAGGTAATTCCCGAAGCATTTTCCGGTTTTGGGTCTGAGAAGCGATAACGCCATCACATTTTGTAGGCCTGAATACGAGGAACAATAGGTGGCCAATCAATCCCTCACTTTCGCAGACGACGAGCCCAGGCGTGGAAGCCACGTCCTAACGTGCTCATGACATTATCAGCGCAGTTCGCTTTCAGCTTCGCTACCGCGCAGCTAAATCAGTCATATCATCAGTCATTTTGCGATGCTGCACAAAGGTGCAGAAATACACAATACATTTGAAAATAAAACTCCTAGCGAGTCCTAAACAATATCCAAAAAGATGGGTTGGCTCTGCCAAGCAGCGACGCACTCCTCGAATGCCGAGATAAGTATTCTTTTGTTTTATCTGTTTAAAAAAAAATTAAAGTTTTCTTTTTCTGATTCGGTGTAACGATTTCGTTGGAAACGTTCGTCTGTATCTGCGTGTATATTTTCCATCCACCGAGCTTCCTGGTCATAGTTTTGTTTTTATTCGGTCTCCAAGGAGAGGGATGACCTGGTTGATGTAACAGGTCACGCACTCTATGGTACAAGAAGAAAGCGTATCCCCTCGACGTCTGCAGGAGGACGAACGCTTCGTTGGTCACCCCAAATGCTATAATGTCGTTAACAAATTATTACAACAGTAACAGTTACATAACTATTTCAGCATCTTGTTAGTGGTTAAGGTAACGGGTGGTAACATACTTATCACTATGGCTTTTTGACAGGAATGACCGCACCCATTAGATCTGCACTCATATCCAACTGGACAGTCTCCAATTTGCAGAACGCTAGCGATGGGGCTGTAGGTGCATTCCTCGTCACAGGTTCCAAGCTGCCTCTCTTGGTTCTCTGCTTGAACTATGGGGAAGAAATGTTAGTGACATGAAAACAACAACACACTTAATTTCCTTTCTAGTCATGAAAGCAACAACACCCTTAATTTCTTTTCTCTCTTTAGTGTTGTGATATATTTTCGCAAGCCTCAACGTAGCTGTGAATATTCCCCGTAAAACAATTCGAGATTGACACCGCAACAGTGCTGGTTTGTTCCCCGCTTCTAAAATCCTAAATTTACAACGACTCATTTTCGACGATTCAACCAAAAACTTGGACGGGAAAAGCCAGGATAAAAACCAGCAACGACCGGTGCACGGCCTGATTGTGATACCACAGACTCGTCGTTGCTAGATTAAGGCCTACTGTGAATACTGGAAATTGTAGCCTCTAAAATCTCTACACACGCTAGATGAATAATTATTTAGTCGAGGAAAAAAAAAAAAAAAAAAGGAACAAAAACCAGCAGCCAGAGTATTTGGAAACACAACCAAATCTAGGACCTGAAATCTTGGTGTTGACATGTGGTGTTGGAGCCATTATAAAAAAGAATGAAGGTAAAACCAATAATGTTTTAGATTAGTTTAGTCTATGAGCCTGTTTCACAAGAAGAGTTGGTAAGTCAATGTGTTGTAAACCACGTGATTAGTCCTTAAGAAATTAATTTACTAGAAACTAAATATTATAGTCAGTTATCATCGTCATGGACAAACTTTACATTAGGATAAACCACAGTGAGTCTCCTTTTTCTCCCAGTTAAACAACTTATTTAATGTGTAACCATTAGACCTAGAGTGTACATTTTAATTCTGAAGTAGTTAAACTCAATCAGCAGTGATTTAGAAGTTGGTGAGTAACTTAAGATTTAGAAGGCCAAGAATACTTAGTGCATTGACGAGAAAACTATTTTAAATGTGCTAACACTGGTAAGACAAATTAGTGTAATATGTAATAGTCAAGTAGATTTATTTTTACATGAGCACATGATAAGTCAAGTAGTTTCTTTTTTTTTCCCCATGAGCACATGGGAGCCAAATAGATTTCTATATGTATCATAATTTTATGTGGTGAGTCAAAGGTATTTTCATTGTTGTGGATTTATCATTTGTGAGACACATAATAATACCTAATGAACCGCCATGCAAGTGGGGTTATGATGCATGATGAATGAATGCGGATTGGGTACATCACATAAATATATGTATTTGATGAGAGCATGTGGGGATCCATGTGTAATTTCACTATTGCTAAACAGGAGGAATCATCCTTTGTGAATCTCATAAGAATGCCTAATGATCACATAAATCTATGTCATTGAAGAGAGCATGCCTGTGGTGAGTCAGATGTGATTTCATTATTGTTAAACAAATGGGAATGTATCATTTATGAACCACATTAGTATGACTACTTGTCATCCATACAGATATGATTGTGTCTGATGAATGATGGGGAAATGATTGAGATTCCATTGTAAGGTCATTGTTGTGAGTCTGTGAATTTATCATTTGCAAAGCACATGAATTATGAGAATGAGTGAAATGATCATCCATACACATATTAATATTATGTCTGTTGAATGCAGAGAATGAGTGAGATGAAGTAACATGCTGAGTATGAGTATAAGCTGGCAATCAATCTCATGATTGAAGGCAACTTTGATGTGTAATTTCCTGTTTATCAGCAGAGAATATGTTCGGCATAGCCCATAAACTACTTAATAAATTAGTGCACTCCGACGCATGACACCACGTTGTATTAAATATCACTCATGGTACCATCATCTGGTTTGGTGCCCTAAGCACGACTCAACCCATATTACATATCACGCATACTACAAGAATCTTTTTGTGTGTCTTAAGCAAGACCCCACTTTGTATTATAGATCACTCATGTTAAAACATATGGGCTAGTGTCCTGATGTTTGTAATGATAATCAGATGATGATTGTAATAACAATAATGATGATGATGATTGTAATAAAGATGATGATTGTAATGACGATGATGATGATGATAATGATAATGATATAATGATAATGATGAGAAAAATGACGATGATTGTAATAACAATGATGATAATGATAATGAGAAATGATGATGATGATAAATGAAGTACAAGCATATTACAGACACGGTGAAGAGGAGGGAATATACTCACATTGAAACTTTTGATTAGAAAAGAATTCACCTGAAAACTATACCATAATGGATACCATAATGTACTTACATAGTTTATAACCAACTACTCATGGCAATGGGGAATGATTTAAAAAAAAAACCTTAATGTATCAGACCCTTTTTCTTTAATGGGAGAAGATGTAGAGAAAATAACTAGGCACAGAAGAGGATGGAGACCATAGTTGTCAAATTCAAAATCAATCAAGATATTACTCAACATGTAGACCCTGATGACAGGCATAGGTGAAGATGAAACTGCAAATCTGCTAGTCTAAGCCTTGAATACCTTATAATGGAAGATTGGATGGAGAGCAAACAATTATGTTGGTGATAACTAATTGAGAACACCAAGACTATCATGCTCCTATGTTTATTTTTCTCTAGGAACAAGATTCATTTTATTGATTTCACATGTGTTCTTAGGAGTTTACAGCATTTCATTTCTGATGTTCAAATTGGTGATATCATTAGATTTATGATTTATGCTGAAATTTCAGGTAGTGACTATAATCATATAGATCCAGACCTGACTTTGGTGAATGTAGCAGCTTGACTGAATCTAGATCCAGGCCTGACTTGTCTTGTGTGAGTGAAGTATCTGGACAAAGTGATGCGGAACAGTATCCTAAACAGAACTCACCTTCAAGCAGTTTCCTTAGCCCAGTAAGAGAGGTAACTTAACTGGAGTGTAGGGAAACAAAAACAATATCCTATACCCAGGAAAAAAAAAACAGTCATTAGGAGAACTTAACACAAGCTCAAGGAATTGGTGGCATCAGGGATCCAGTCACCCTGAAGTACAACTATATGTTATAAGCAGGTTCAGACAGTCTATCCCAAGGAAATATTAAAGTATGTCATTAAATGTATATTTAAGGCATCCATGGATATGAAATATCTTTGAATAATATTAACATATATTGATACATAATACCCTTTGAAATTGATGTTGTTGATGTATTGAATGAACATAATCCATTTTTATGCTTTAATAAATTATGTAAGAGGTCATTTCCTCCATTGAGTATTTTCTTGTCGTGTCATGTAGTTCAATAAGACACCCTAGACATTAATTAATTAGCTGAGATAGGAGAGGCAAGGAACCCCCAGCAAGATAGGGTTGGCCTTCGGGAAACTTTACATTGTTCCTGGAGGAATTCCTTGGTTCTCCGAAACTCTATATATTAAATCAAGCATTTGAATCAGTGCTAGCTTAACCATATCCAAACAATCATATATCCGACAAGTGTCATGAAAGCAACAGCCCACGTACGTTTACTTTCTCTGTTTAGTGTCATAAAAGCAACAGCACACTTACGTTTCCTTTCTCTCTTTAGTGTCATAACAGCAACACCGAACTTTTGTTTCCTTTCTCTCTTTAGTGTCATGAAAGCAAGAACACACTTATGTTCTCTCTCTCTCTCTCTCTCTCTCTCTCTCTCTCTCTCTCTCTCTCTCTCTCTCTCTCTTCTCTCTCTCTCTCTCTCTCTCTCTCTCTCTCTCTCTCTCTCTCTCTCTCTCTCTCTCCCTTTAGTGTCATGAAAGCAACAACACACTTACGTTTCCTTTCTCTCCTTAGTGTCATGAAAGCAAGAACACACTTACGTTTCTCTCCTCTCTTTAGTGTCATGAAAGCAACAGCACACTTACGTTTCCTTTCTCTCTTTAGTATCATGAAAGCAAGAACACACTTACGTTTCTCTTCTCTCTTTAGTGTCATAAAAGCAACAGCACACTTACGTTTCCTTTCTCTCTTTAGTGTCATGAAAGCAACAACATACTTACGTTTCTCTTCTCTCTTTAGTGTCATGAAAGCAACAGCACACTTACGTTTCCTTTCTCTCTTTAGTGTCATGAAAGCAACACCACACTTACGTTTCCTTTCTCTCCTTAGTGTCATGAAAGCAAGAACACACTTACGTTTCTCTTCTCTCTTTAGTGTCATGAAAGCAACAGCACACTTACGTTTCCTTTCTCTCTTTAGTATCATGAAAGCAAGAACACACTTACGTTTCTCTTCTCTCTTTAGTGTCATGAAAGCAACAGCACACTTACTTTTCCTTTCTCTCTTTAGTGTCATGAAAGCAACAACACACTTACGTTTCTCTTCTCTCTTTAGTGTCATGAAAGCAACAGCACACTTACGTTTCCTTTCTCTCTTTAGTGTCATGAAAGCAACACCACACTTACGTTTCACTTCTCTCTTTAGTGTCATGAAAGCAACAACACACTTACGTTTCTCTTCTCTCTTTAGTGTCATGAAAGCAACAGCACACTTACGTTTCCTTTCTCTCTTTAGTGTCATGAAAGCAACAACATACTTACGTTTCTCTTCTCTCTTTAGTGTCATGAAAGCAACAACACTTACGTTTCTCTTCTCTCTTTAGTGTCATGAAAGCAACAGCACACTTACGTTTCCTTTCTCTCTTTAGTGTCATGAAAGCGAGAACACACTTGCGTTTCTCTTCTCTCTTTAGTGTCATGAAAGCAACAACACACTTACGTTTCTCTTCTCTCTTTAGTGTCATGAAAGCAACAGCACACTTACGTTTCCTTTCTCTCTTTAGTATCATGAAAGCAACAACACACTTACGTTTCTCTTCTCTCTTTAGTGTCATGAAAGCGAGAACACACTTACGTTTCTCTTCTCTCTTTAGTGTCATGAAAGCAACAACACACTTACGTTTCTCTTCTCTCTTTAGTGTCATGAAAGCAACAACACACTTACGTTTCCTTTCTCTCTTTAGTGTCATGAAAGCGAGAACACACTTACGTTTCTCTTCTCTCTTTAGTGTCATGAAAGCAACAGCACACTAACGTTTCCTTTCTCTCTTTAGTGTCATGAAAGCGAGAACACACTTGCGTTTCTCTTCTCTCTTTAGTGTCATGAAAGCAACAACACACTTACGTTTCTCTTCTCTCTTTAGTGTCATGAAAGCAACAACACACTTACGTTTCTCTTCTCTCTTTAGTGTCATGAAAGCAACAGCACACTAATGTTTCCTTTCTCTCTACATTTCTCCTCTCTCTTTAGTGTCATGAAAGCAACGTTTCCTTTCTATCTTTAGTGTCATGAAAGCAACAACACACTTACGTTTCTCTTCTCTCTTTAATGTCATGAAAGCAACAGCACACTTACTTTTCCTTTCTCTTTTTAGTGTCATGAAAGCGAGAACACACTTACATCTCCTTTCTCTCTTTAGTGTCATGAAAGGAACAACACACTTACGTTCCTCTTCTCTCTTTAGTGTCATGAAAGCAACAACACACTCATGTCTCCTTTCTCTTTAGTGCCATGAAAGCAAGAACACACTTACGTTTCTCTTCTCTCTTTAGTGTCATGAAAGCAACAACACACTTACGTTTCTCTTCTCTCTTTAGTGTCATGAAAGGAATAGCACACTTACGTTTCCTTTCTTCTTTAGTGTCATGAAAGCAACAACACACTTACGTTTCTCTTCTCTCTTTAATGTCATGAAAGCAACAGCACACTTACTTTTCCTTTCTCTTTTTAGTGTCATGAAAGCGAGAACACACTTACATCTCCTTTCTCTCTTTAGTGTCATGAAAGCAACAACACACTTACCTTCCTCTTCTCTCTTTAGTGTCATGAAAGCAACAACACACTCATGTCTCCTTTCTCTTTAGTGCCATGAAAGCAAGAACACACTTACGTTTCTCTTCTCTCTTTAGTGTCATGAAAGCAACAACACACTTACGTTTCTCTTCTCTCTTTAGTTTCATGAAAGCAACAACACACTTATGTTTCCTTTCTCTCTTTAGTGTCATGAAAGCAACACCACACTTACGTTTCTCTTCTCTCTTTAGTGTCATGAAAGCAACGTTTCCTTTCTCTCTTTAGTGTCATGAAAGCAACAACACACTTACGTTTCTCTTCTCTCTTTAGTGTCATGAAAGCAACAGCACACTTACTTTTCCTTTCTCTCTTTAGTGTCATGAAAGCAACAACACACTTACGTTTCTCTTCTCTCTTTAGTGTCATGAAAGCAACAACACACTTACGTTTCTCTTCTCTCTTTAGTGTCATGAAAGCAACAGCACACTTACGTTTCCTTTCTCTCTTTAGTATCATGAAAGCAACAACACACTTACGTTTCTCTTCTCTCTTTAGTGTCATGAAAGCGAGAACACACTTACGTTTCTCTTCTCTCTTTAGTGTCATGAAAGCAACAACACACTTACGTTTCTCTTCTCTCTTTAGTGTCATGAAAGCAACAACACACTTACGTTTCCTTTCTCTCTTTAGTGTCATGAAAGCGAGAACACACTTACGTTTTCTCTTCTCTCTTTAGTGTCATGAAAGCAACAGCACACTAACGTTTCCTTTCTCTCTTTAGTGTCATGAAAGCGAGAACACACTTGCGTTTCTCTTCTCTCTTTAGTGTCATGAAAGCAACAACACACTTACGTTTCTCTTCTCTCTTTAGTGTCATGAAAGCAACAACACACTTACGTTTCTCTTCTCTCTTTAGTGTCATGAAAGCAACAGCACACTAATGTTTCCTTTCTCTCTACATTTCTCCTCTCTCTTTAGTGTCATGAAAGCAACGTTTCCTTTCTATCTTTAGTGTCATGAAAGCAACAACACACTTACGTTTCTCTTCTCTCTTTAATGTCATGAAAGCAACAGCACACTTACTTTTCCTTTCTCTTTTTAGTGTCATGAAAGCGAGAACACACTTACATCTCCTTTCTCTCTTTAGTGTCATGAAAGCAACAACACACTTACGTTCCTCTTCTCTCTTTAGTGTCATGAAAGCAACAACACACTCATGTCTCCTTTCTCTTTAGTGCCATGAAAGCAAGAACACACTTACGTTTCTCTTCTCTCTTTAGTGTCATGAAAGCAACAACACACTTACGTTTCTCTTCTCTCTTTAGTGTCATGAAAGGAATAGCACACTTACGTTTCCTTTCTTCTTTAGTGTCATGAAAGCAACAACACACTTACGTTTCTCTTCTCTCTTTAATGTCATGAAAGCAACAGCACACTTACTTTTCCTTTCTCTTTTTAGTGTCATGAAAGCGAGAACACACTTACATCTCCTTTCTCTCTTTAGTGTCATGAAAGCAACAACACACTTACCTTCCTCTTCTCTCTTTAGTGTCATGAAAGCAACAACACACTCATGTCTCCTTTCTCTTTAGTGCCATGAAAGCAAGAACACACTTACGTTTCTCTTCTCTCTTTAGTGTCATGAAAGCAACAACACACTTACGTTTCTCTTCTCTCTTTAGTTTCATGAAAGCAACAACACACTTATGTTTCCTTTCTCTCTTTAGTGTCATGAAAGCAACACCACACTTACGTTTCTCTTCTCTCTTTAGTGTCATGAAAGCAACGTTTCCTTTCTCTCTTTAGTGTCATGAAAGCAACAACACACTTACGTTTCTCTTCTCTCTTTAGTGTCATGAAAGCAACAGCACACTTACTTTTCCTTTCTCTCTTTAGTGTCATGAAAGCAACAACACACTTACGTTTCTCTTCTCTCTTTAGTGTCATGAAAGCAACAACACACTTACGTTTCTCTTCTCTCTTTAGTGTCATGAAAGCAACAACACTTACGTTTCTCTTCTCTCTTTAGTGTCATGAAAGCAACAGCACACTTACGTTTCCTTTCTCTCTTTAGTGTCATGAAATCAACACCACACTTACGTTTCTCTTCTCTCTTTAGTGTCATGAAAGCAACGTTTCTTTTCTGTCTTTAGTGTCATGAAAGCAACAACACACTTACGTTTCTCTTCTCTCTTTAGTGTCTGTCGCGTAACGTATTCTACTAGGATGGAATTGGATCAAAGTAGATACTAAATAGACTTCTACGAATAGAGAATCTAACCACTGCTGAAGAAGCGATCAAATGGCTCGCAATTCTAGAAGAATGATTATCAAAGTCCCAGAATGGATCACTACTTCTAGACAGTGCCAGGCGGAAAGTTATGACGACTAACTGTACTAACTCACGAAGACAGTATGTCAAGTTGTTCCTGCTAACGTGCCTGGATGAATAATGAGCCCCCACTGCCTAATGTATTCTCACACAACAGGAGATAAGACAGAATGATACGTATAGATGTAGTCCTTTCACTCGTCACACAATCTGATGATGCTAATTCTAATTCTATAATGACAGACGCAGTTGTTAAAAGTACAAATATAACATAACGTTTAATCCTAAAGAACACTACGTGAGCCCCACTGGGAACTCACTGACACATAAGAGATACGCAGATCCCTGAAATTTCTACAAGATAATGTTCAGCTAGAGGATATAATCATGGACTCTTAGCCACTAGCGGACAAATTAGGATTGCTGTGCAGTGGCAAACGGGTGGGTAGCCACTCATCTGATAATCCTTAGCCTCCTGGATGGTAAGCTGGCAGTGCTGACTGGATCGTGGTATGGACTCCACTCTCTGCTGCATCAAGTGAGTGGTTCGTAGCTCAATCACCGGTCGTGACTACGGCTATAGATGATCAGGGTGCAGGCTCTGTGAATGACAGTGAGAAGGAGTGAATAATCCTTCAAGACAGAATTGTAAATTCTTTTGGCCATGTCCTGGTCCTGCATGGCATGATTGTCTCATAAATTTCAATAGCATGTATTATCTTAATTTACACATTTTGATTCCTTATCTGAAATCTACAACAGCACACTGATCTAATGGAAACAGCACACAAATGATATCCTATTCTCTCTGCTGACATTTAGAGCACACATGTACAATCACAATGCTCTACTTCACAGACCACATTCCAAATATATATTCTAAGTCATGATTACTCATGGAAACACGAACCACAATTCACATAATTACTTAACAGTACATATAGGATGACTTCAATGGAATGAAACTCAGACGCCACAACTCCGACGTCACATATACATTAACAAACAATTAAATCGATGAAACACCACACATCATTTTCCAAGTATGGAAACACACAAACTACACTCCACACGATGAATTAACATCTCATATTGATGAATTCCATAGAATGAAATGAAATCACACACAACAACTATAACTTCACGATGTACACGAGTGAACCATTAAAATCAATGAAACACCCCAAGTTCACTTAAAGAGTTATGAGTTGTACTACTAGCAAGTCTTCCTTATATTAATTAAAACATAATTAATTATCTAGAAGATTTCTTAGCTAGGTTTAAGATTATTTTCACTATACACAAGAACAATATTAGGGTTGGAGAATTCCCCCAAGGTTTGAACTTTGTTAAGTGGGCCATCTTGGACCACATGGTAGTAATCTGACTATGGGCAAGATAGAGATTAATAAAGAATAATTAATTGTAACTTATTCACTCTCTGAACTAATTCCTTCAACTAATAAGTATATTATCTAGAGAAATACGCTAGTTCCGAAGTTTAAGCACATAATTAAATTATCTTAACTCTAATCGTCTACTGACTAACTCAGGTGTCCTTCCGCAGGCGGATACCTAATTTCGAGAATCACGTAATGTAATTTATCCATGTTTTTAATGCCACATGTGACGAGCTTTGCGTGTTACCCTTGTCGGCAAGCCACATGGCACAAACATGGTCCTAATTCTAATATTAGTTAACTAACACTAGTTTTAATTAATAGTATCTATTATCGATCGGCATGGCCTTTAGATTTCCGGCAGATTGACACACAGAAAAATATTTAACAAAATTATTATTAACTCACCCTGCAACTAGATTTTGACTGGCCTATCGGGAGTGGAGACTATCATTGGCTTTTCTATGTTTTAGAGGGTTGTTCGGCTTAACAAGAGCCAGCAATAAAATATGTTTAAACACAGACAGGTGTTCAATTTTAGCCAATTGACGTGATAGCTCCTGCTCCCTCCAGCCTGCTGTCAGAAAAAATGGCAGAGGTTAGGGTGCTACCGGAAGTTAACTTCTCATCCAGGAGAGTTCCCTTCCTGTGGCCAAATTATTATTCACAGCCAAACCTGAATATAAAATTCAGCCTGACTTGATTTCTTGGCTTGTAAACGAACTCTACCCTACATCTACTTCTAACTATAAGAAGAAATAGTATTTAACTCTCTCTATAGTTTTATGTATATAAATACACTAACCAAAGACGATTTTATCTAATATTTGAAAATATAGATAAAAAAAATAAAAATAATACAGGATACATAGAGGGGTTTACTGAGGGCTATCTCCATCTAAAAAAAAAACTATCTGAGAGGTGGGCCAACCTGTCACAAATGCCCCCCGTTCAAAAAAAGTTGGAGAAACAACTTTTCCTCCAGCCCGAACTCTCATATAGTTTTGTCAGCCCTTACTCTGACGTTTATGGGTCATTTGGACAGGTCCCCCTCTTCATCAATAGCACAATGTCTACTCAAAAAATCAGCCCCTACATTCTGACTGCCCGGAATGTATTCTACTCTGAATGCATAAGGCTGTAGTAGTAGGGACCACCTCATCAGCCGGGTGTTCAGTTGTTTAGATGATGCAAGAAACATAAGGGGTTGGTGGTCACTTTGTACCGTAAATTCCGTCCCATACAGGTACGGTTGAAATTTCTGAATAGCCCAGACCAAAGCTAGGCATTCCTTCTCAATGGTAGAGTAGTTTTTCTCAGCCCCGTTGAGTTTCCGGCTTGCGTATGCTACAGGGAATAACATTTCTGCTTGTTCCCGGCCGGGTTGTAATAACGTTGCCCCAATTCCCACATTGCTCGCGTCCGTCCTCAGCGTGAATGGGCGAGACAAATCTGGTAACTGTAATACTGGTCTATCAGTGAGCTTGTCCTTTAATGCGGTGTATGCTTCTTCGCATTCAGGAGTCCACTTTACTTGTTCTGGTGCCGCTTTTTTTTTGTTGCATCAGTCAATGGTGCTACAAGCACATTAAAGTTCTTAATGAATTTTTGATAGAAACCCCCCAAGGATACAAAGGATCGCACGTCTTTCTTTGTCCTGGGTCTGGTAGCCTTCAACAGCTTCTCAATATTCTTCTGTTCCGGGAACATGTGTCCTTGCGTTACTGTATGCCCCAGGAACTCCAGCTGGCTAAAAGCTAACTGGCATTTAGCAGGTCTAGCGGTCAGTCCCGTCTCCGCCAATCTTCCCAACAGCCTGTCTAGGGACTGTAGGTGACTCTCAAACGTCTCTGAAGCAATTAAAATATCATCCATGAAGTTGCTAATATTAGGGTCCTTCAGTGGATCTAGTAATAACCGCATCATGCGTGTGAACACCCCAGGGGCGTTACTTAACCCAAAAGGAAGCACGTTGAACTCATAATGGCCATCTGCTGTGCTGAAGGCTAAATATGGTCGGATGTCCTTCTTGACCGGTATCTGGTAATATCCTTTACTAAGATCTACCTTGGAAAAGTATTTGGCTTTACTAAGTTTGGCAAATAACAGTCCCTGATCTGGTAAGGGTTCAGCTTGAAATTCCGTCACTCCATTTAGTTGGCGGTAATCAATACATAGCCTATGCTCACCACTTGGCTTCCGTAGGAGCACTACACTGGCGCTGTAAGGAGATTCTGAGTGAGAAATGATCCCTTCCTTGAGAAGATACTTAATCTCTTCTTGTAACGCGTCCTGTTTAGCATATGGGACCGGATAGTGTTTTTGTCAGGACTGGGTCCAAGGTATTTAATTTCATGTCAAATTCGACCAGTTTTGTCCTACCCGGCTTATCTGTTAGCACTGAGGCATGAGACCTTAGAACTCGTCTCATCTTCTCTAACTCGGACGTCTCCAAGTCAGGGTTGATGAGGACATCGTTCACCGTCTCTTGAGGCTTCAGAGGATACTCCACCCCTGAGTTTTCTCCCTCTTCAACCTCAGTTGCCACCGACAGAGCCATCAGATGCACCGGTGGATCATTTAATCTTTCCACAAATTTTTTGAGTAAATTGATGTGGAAAATCTTATGTTTACCCCTAATGGAAATTTTGTAATTGGTGCGGGACAATTTCTCTAAAATGGGGAAAGGACCCTGCCAGCCAATTTCAAGTTTGTTATTTCCTTGGGGTAACAATAATAAAACCTTGTCGCCTACCTCAAGCGCCCTATCTTTAGTTTTCTTATTGTAATAGGAGGCATGTTTCTTTCTGGCACGCCGGAGGTTGGAATTAGCCAATTTCCATCCGGTTTCCAGTTTCTGTTTTAGCTCTCCTACATACTGCGAAGCAGTGAGGACTGTTTCATCCACTCCCTCCTTCTGTCCAGGTCCTCATTACTGCCTCTAACGGTCCCTTTATAGGCCTCCCGAACAACAAGGTAGCAGGTGGAAGGCCTGTGGAAGCATGGGGGACTTCCCGGTAAGCAAACAATGCTGCCGGAATGTATTCATCCCATCGTTCAGGCTTTTCCTGGGCTAACTTGCGTAGGATAGACATGAGAGTCCCGTTAAACCGTTCCACTGTCCCATTGGACTGGGGGTGGTACGGGCTGGTATGAATATGGCGCGTCCGGAACAAGTTGAAAACCTCTTCCATAAGTTTTCCCCGGAACTGTGACCCATTGTCAGTTAAGATTTGGTGGGGAAAGCCTACTCTAGTAAAGATGTGTACCAGGGCATCAGCTACCTTCTTGGAGTCTATACCAGGTAACGGTATGGCTTCAGACCACATAGTACAAGTGTCCACAAGAGTTAGAATATAAGCATTCCTCCTCTTAGAACGAGGCAGAGGACCTACAATGTCTACGGCTACCCGCTCAAACGGTGTACTCAGAATGGGCATCTCCCCTAAGGTAACGGGGACAGTCCAATGTTTTGGTGACACGCGTTGACACTCCGGACATGACTTGACATATCTTTGTATATCAGCCGTCATTCCCGGCCAGAAATAGTGGCACAAAATACGTTGGGTAGTAGCCCCTACCCCCATATGTCCACTGAACGATATGGTATGACCCATATGTAATATTCGGTCACGATATGTTTTAGGCACGACAAGTTGCCCATGTTCGGTACCTGTAGTTCCCGCCCTACGGTACAATAACTTGTCTTTTACATAGAAATTTCCCACCACAGGGGGATTCCTAGCTTTTGGCAGTTTGCCAAAACAAGGTGTTAAAGTTGGACATTCATTTTGTGCAGCCCTAATCTCCCGAGGTAGAGGGTTGATTGGGAGTACAGGTTCATGTGGATGTACAACCTGACTCCGGGTCTCCACAGCTGCCATTATCATGGGTGATGATGGTTCTCCTAAATATACATACTTACATCCTAGCATGAAAGGGTATACAGGATCATCAATCACTGCCGCTGAAATGAGTCCAGTGACATACTTTGATGTCACATTTACTTTGGCTATCTTAGCAGTTATTGTTTGGGAGCTCCTGGTAGCACCCCTAACTGCCACAGTTTGTTCAGTTAACTGTGAGGGTTTCACTAACTGACTAGCTATGATGGCGTCATATTGTAGTCCGGTGTCATAGAGACACTCCACGGGACTACCATCAACCAAGATAGTTTCAACTGTGGGTGGCCTAGTTACCTTACTTGAACCTACGTTCTGTTGGGTACTCGCCCCCATAATCATACACGCAGCATACTGGGTTGGGGGTTTATTCTTGCACACGCTCGTGTGGTGATCATTATTTTTGCAATTCTTGCAGTAAGGTTTACCCCATCCACTATTGTTCGCTGGTGGTTTTTGTTTTTGGAAACCAGGATTTTGGTGCGGACCCCCAGTGTGCCCTCTGGTGTCTTTACCGTAAGAGTTGTTCTGCTGAAAACCCTTATTCTGTGTAGCAGGAGTATTTTGAGCAGTAGAAGAATTACTAGATTTAGTGGCAGCTACTTCGCCATGGGCAGTTAAATATCGTTCGGCTAGTGAGATAACCTCCTCTAGCCGAGCACCACCATTCTCTGCAATAAAGGTTTGTAGCTGTTTTGGAAGAACATCTTTAAATTGCTCAACAAGTATTAGTTCCGCCAGCCCGTCATAAGTAGCATCCAAATCACTAAGTTCTACCCACTTGTTAAAATAAGTGTGTAACCGTGAGGCGAACTGAGGAAATGATTCTCCTTGTGACCGTTTGGCTGTACGGAACTTCAACCTGTAGGCACTGGAAGTTAACTGATATCGTTTCAAGAGAGCATTTTTGAGTGTAACAAAGTCCTTCTCAAGACCTGGAGGGAGTTTTGCAAACACGTCATACGCTGGACCGCGAAGTGCTTGGGAGAGTTTAATATTAAATTTATCCTTAGGCAGATTGTAGGCTTCACACATTAACACAAATTTGTCAAGATATTCATCCATCTGATCCTCCTTCGGGTCGAAGTGAGCCAGTGGAAAACTCATTGATCCTGGAGTAATATGTGGTCCTGAGGAAATGTCTTGGTTGTCAGTTGGAAAGCTGGCACTGCTAAATCTGGAGGCATCAGGATTTTGTAGTTCTAATCTCCTCAATTCTAACTCGTGCTGTCTTAACTGCTCAGCTAATTTCAACTCCTTGTCCAGTTCTGCTTGCTTCAACTGGTTGTCCAATTCAGCCTGTTTCAACTGGTTGTCCAATTCAGCCTGTTTCAACTGGTTGTCCAATTCAGCCTGTTTCAACTGGTTGTCCAATTCAGCTTGTCGCATCTTCTGTCTGGATGCAATTTCCGCCATCTGGATTTTTAATTTAATTCTTTCCTCTCGTTCGTCCTTCTCTTTGATGATGTCCCTTTGTTCTCGGCGCCATGTTCTTCCTTCTTCTATTACATATTTTTCCAACTCTGCACCCTCATAACCTAACAATGTTCCTTGTTCTCGCAGTTCCTCCTTAGTAGGTGGCTTTTCAGAAGACATGTTAGTTATGTAATAATATATCTGTTGATACACCTGGATAACTCACTCACTTAATCAAGAATGTGTTTGTCGCAAAGATTCACAAATATCTTCAATAACAAGCATTAAAAATGTTACACATTGACACAACACTTACCCGTGTGCCAGCAATTCACCTTTGTCCTAACTTATGTTATCTTATACTAATCCTACGTATGTGTTATATTATAATCCTAGTTAGTATATTATCCTATATTATAAGTAGATATATATATATATATATATATATATATATATATATATATATATATATATATATATATATATATATATATATTAACTAGTATGATTAGTAGCTATCTCTATTTAGTGACTGAAGGTTAGAACTATCTATGAAGTTGGATACTCGACTGAACCCAACAATCTATAGGATTGTCATGCCCGGACCGAGCCACCAGTGTCGCGTAACGTATTCTACTAGGATGGAATTGGATCAAAGTAGATACTAAATAGACTTCTACGAATAGAGAATCTAACCACTGCTGAAGAAGCGATCAAATGGCTCGCAATTCTAGAAGAATGATTATCAAAGTCCCAGAATGGATCACTACTTCTAAACAGTGCCAGGCGGAAAGTTATGACGACTAACTGTACTAACTCACGAAGACAGTATGTCAAGTTGTTCCTGCTAACGTGCCTGGATGAATAATGAGCCCCCACTGCCTAATGTATTCTCACACAACAGGAGATAAGACAGAATGATACGTATAGATGTAGTCCTTTCACTCGTCACACAATCTGATGATGCTAATTCTAATTCTATAATGACAGACGCAGTTGTTAAAAGTACAAATATAACATAACGTTTAATCCTAAAGAACACTACGTGAGCCCCACTGGGAACTCACTGACACATAAGAGATACGCAGATCCCTGAAATTTCTACAAGATAATGTTCAGCTAGAGGATATAATCATAGGACTCTTAGCCACTAGCGGACAAATTAGTGATTGCTGTGCAGTGGCAAACGGGTGGGTAGCCACTCATCTGATAATCCTTAGCCTCCTGGATGGTAAGCTGGCAGTGCTGACTGGATCGTGGTATGGACTCCACTCTCTGCTGCATCAAGTGAGTGGTTCGTAGCTCAATCACCGGTCGTGACTACGGCTATAGATGATCAGGGTGCAGGCTCTGTGAATGACAGTGAGAAGGAGTGAATAATCCTTCAAGACAGAATTGTAAATTCTTTTGGCCATGTCCTGGTCCTGCATGGCATGATTGTCTCATAAATTTCAATAGCATGTATTATCTTAATTTACACATTTTGATTCCTTATCTGAAATCTACAACAGCACACTGATCTAATGGAAACAGCACACAAATGATATCCTATTCTCTCTGCTGACATTTAGAGCACACATGTACAATCACAATGCTCTACTTCACAGACCACATTCCAAATATATATTCTAAGTCATGATTACTCATGGAAACATGAACCACAATTCACATAATGACTTAACAGTACATATAGGATGACTTCAATGGAATGAAACTCAGACGCCACAACTCCGACGTCACATATACATTAACAAACAATTAAATCGATGAAACACCACACATCATTTTCCAAGTATGGAAACACACAAACTACACTCCACACGATGAATTAACATCTCATATTGATGAATTCCATAGAATGAAATGAAATCACACACAACAACTATAACTTCACGATGTACACGAGTGAACCATTAAAATCAATGAAACACCCCAAGTTCACTTAAAGAGTTATGAGTTGTACTACTAGCAAGTCTTCCTTATATTAATTAAAACATAATTAATTATCTAGAAGATTTCTTAGCTAGGTTTAAGATTATTTTCACTATACACAAGAACAATATTAGGGTTGGAGAATTCCCCCAAGGTTTGAACTTTGTTAAGTGGGCCATCTTGGACCACATGGTAGTAATCTGACTATGGGCAAGATAGAGATTAATAAAGAATAATTAATTGTAACTTATTCACTCTCTGAACTAATTCCTTCAACTAATAAGTATATTATCTAGAGAAATACGCTAGTTCCGAAGTTTAAGCACATAATTAAATTATCTTAACTCTAATCGTCTACTGACTAACTCAGGTGTCCTTCCGCAGGCGGATACCTAATTTCGAGAATCACGTAATGTAATTTATCCATGTTTTTAATGCCACATGTGACGAGCTTTGCGTGTTACCCTTGTCGGCAAGCCACATGGCACAAACATGGTCCTAATTCTAATATTAGTTAACTAACACTAGTTTTAATTAATAGTATCTATTATCGATCGGCATGGCCTTTAGATTTCCGGCAGATTGACACACAGAAAAATATTTAACAAAATTATTATTAACTCACCCTGCAACTAGATTTTGACTGGCCTATCGGGAGTGGAGACTATCATTGGCTTTTCTATGTTTTAGAGGGGTGTTCGGCTTAACAAGAGCCAGCAATAAAATATGTTTAAACACAGACAGGTGTTCAATTTTAGCCAATTGACGTGATAGCTCCTGCTCCCTGCAGCCTGCTGTCAGAAAAGATGGCCGAGGTTAGGGTGCTACCGGAAGTTAACTTCTCATCCAGGAGAGTTCCCTTCCTGTGGCCAAATTATTATTCACAGCCAAACCTGAATATAAAATTCAGCCTGACTTGATTTCTTGGCTTGTAAACGAACTCTACCCTACATCTACTTCTAACTATAAGAAGAAATAGTATTTAACTCTCTCTATAGTTTTATGTATATAAATACACTAACCAAAGACGATTTTATCTAATATTTGAAAATATAGATTAAAAAAATAAAAAATAATACAGGATACATAGAGGGGTTTACTGAGGGCTATCTCCATCTAAAAAAAAAACTATCTGAGAGGTGGGCCAACCTGTCACAGTGTCATGAAAGCAACAACACATTTACGTCTCCTTTCTCTCTTTAGTGTCATGAAAGCAACAACACACTTACGTTTCTCTTCTCTCTTTAGTGTCATGAAAGCAACAACACACTTACGTTTCTCTTCTCTCTTTAGTGTCATGAAAGCAACAACGCGCTTACGTTTCTCTTCTCTCTTTAGTGTCATGAAAGACGAAAGCAACAACACACTTACGTTTCCTTTATCTCTTTAGTGTCATGAAAGTAACAACGCGCTTACGTTTCTCTTCTCTCTTTAGTGTCATGAAAGCAACAACACACTTACGTTTCTCTTCTCTCTTTAGTGTCATGAAAGCAACAGCACACTTACGTTTCTCTTCTCTCTTTAGTGTCATGAAAGCAACAACACACTTACGTTCCCTTTCTCTGACTTGTTCTGCAACCTGATCAGTTTCTCTTGTCTGCAATGTTCATTTTCCCATAAATAAGTCATGCATCTTTTCAGATGTGGGGATTTAACAATGGCAAGAGAGGCGCCGTTGAAATTAAACCAGTGATGATAAAGAGAAGCAGAGAATCAGACTGTACATGCCATGTTGGCTGATTGGTTGGTTGGTTCGCTGGTTGGTTGGTTGGCTGGTTGGTTGGTTGTCTGGCTTGCTGGTTGATAGGCTGGCTCGTTGGTTGGCTGGCTAGTTGGTTGGTTAGCTGGAGTTTGTTCATATTAGTTTAGTGATTATGTGAGGCAGCGTGTATGTATATGTGTAGATGTGTGAGTGTGTGCGGGTGGATGGGTGGGTGTGTGTATTGTGTCTATGTGTGTGTGTGTGTTTATATGGATGTATGTGTGTTTGTGTGTGTATGTGTTGTATGTGTGTATGTGTTTGCATGTGTGTGTATGTATGTGTATGCATGAGAGTGTATGTCTATGTGTATATGTGCGAGTATGTGTTTGCAAGTGTGTGTATGTATGTGTGTGGCATGAGTGCGTATGTGTGTATGTTCGTGTATACGTGTGCATGTGTGTGCATGTGTGTACGTATATTGTTTATGTGTGTATGTTTGTATATATGTGCGTGTTTGTGTGTATATGTGTTTCTGTATGTAAATATGTGTACATGAGTGTGTATGTGTGTTTGTGTGTGTGTGTTTGTGTGTGTATGTTTGCAATGTGTATCTGCGTGTATGTGTATATATGTGTGCATGCGCGTGTGTGTGTATGTTCGTGTATATATATATATATATATATATATATATATATATATATATATATATATATATATATATATATATATATATATGTGTGTGTGTGTGTGTGTGTGTGTGTGTGCGTGTGTGTGTGTACATGCTTGCAATGTATGCTAGGGAGTGTGTATTTGCATGTTATTGAGTGTGTGCATAACTGTGAGAGTTTGTGCAAATAATGCAAGTATGTGTGCAGGTATGAATGTGTGCGCGTGTGTTTATGAATGAACGTGTGTACATGTGTCTGCCTGTCTCATGAAATGGTAATATGCATTTTTTATGTTTAAAAAATCAATTTGACAATGTTTTTCCCCATGTGAATGTATCATGCACTATTGATGAATGAAAGATGAATGATTGGAATGGGACGAATGTAAAACGAGTCTGCGGAAAATAAAGTTCGTTCGTTCGTTAGCTGGTTGCTTGGTTGGTTCGTTCGTTAGCTGGTTGGTTGGCTGGCTGGTTGGTTGGTTAGCTGGTTGGTTGGTTGGTTCGTTAGCTGGTTGGTTGGCTGGCTGGTTGGTTGGTTAGCTGGTTGGTTGGCTGTCTGGTTGGTCGGTTGGTTCGTTAGCTGGTTGGTTGGCTGGCTGGTTGGTTGGTTAGCTGGTTGGTTGGTTTGTTGGCTGGCTGGCTGGCTGGCTGGCTGGCTGGCTGGCTGGTTAGCTGGTTATTTATCTTTGTCAATCAGGGCGAGAAAAAGAGTTTTTAAGAGCTATATGGAGCCAAGCCTGATATATGGAAGCGAATCATAGACAATTAGTAGACAAGTGAGAAGTTTTATGGAAGCTCCGAAGATTTATACTATAGAAAAATGACGAGAACACCGCAGACGGATAGAAAGAATATTTAACATATCTTGAAAGAAGTTAATTCACAAAGAGAACTGGTTATTGGCATGAGAAGAAAACAGTCCACATTCTTAAGACATGTCACGAGAAGGGAAAAGCGGAGTATGTCATTACAAAGGCAAAGTTGAAGGGGAGAAGTGACAGGTAGAAACCAAGAAGAAGATGCTGGACAGTTTGACATCATAGCATGGAGGAACATCTGTATCAGAAATAATTGGCAGTATAAAGTACGAGACAAAGGGCAGTGAACAGACACGATAGCAACTCCACAAGGCATGGACTATAAGAAGAAGAAAAGGACAAAAAATATTCGCTCCATAGTTTCGGGTTTGTCTTCTTCGTACATTCGAGCAACATTTGATATTTTGTTTTAAAACATGTCCAGAAGTAGAAACCTGCTTTAGGTCTGTGATGTGATAGGACCATTACATGTTGTAGGTCTGTGATGTGATAGGACCATCACATGTTGTAGGTCTGAAGACACAGAGGAAAATATGGACATTCTTTCCCTGACTTAGCGAGACAATGAACGCTGGCGCCGAACCCTCGCCCGACCGCACTCACGACATTACCAGCGTAGCTACCTATCAACTACGCTTACCCGCCGGTTCATAGGCATAAATGCAATTGTAATTTACTAATAAAACAACTTATTATCAATTAATGGAAAGTGAATTATTTCAATTAGCGTGTGTACAATTGCAACAACATTAACATCTTACTGTAAGCAATTGCCAGAAGTGCAAAACACAAGATCCCTGCTCTCAACATTTTGGCTGTACTGTCGTATGCTGCACACACACACACACGCTGTCCTACCAACTAGAGTAGCTCGGATTGTTTGCACTATTTGTTACTATTCGTTTTAGAGAATAAACCCACCACCATTTGCTATGATAGCAATAGATAAGACTAGTCAGATGGTAGAGTTACCATCGATGTTTTGTTTTACTTTATAGTCATTAATTTGAGATATAGTAAATCCATGTACTCCATGAGTTGAGCCAAGAACCGACATCATCATCGCTCAGGACATTCCCATACATGCTCTATCCTCATCTGCAACAGCCAGCGAAGAGTCCCAATACTAATGGTACCAGTAGCAGTCTGATTATGTGCCCGACTGGCCTAAGCAGTGATGATCTATCCGTTATTCCGCACTATACACACGATTTCAAAGGACCCCAACCATGTATGCCTCATCATGCACCAATATCCCACCAAAGGACCCCGACCATGTATGCCTCATCATGCACCAATATCCCACCAAAGGACCCCGACCATGTATGCCTCATCATGCACCTGTATCCCACCAAAGGACCCCAACCATGTATGCCTCATCATGCACCAATATCCCACCAAAGGACCCCGACCATGTATGCCTCATCATGCACCAGTATCCCACCAAAGGACCCCGACCATGTATGCCTCATCATGCACCAATATCCCACCAAAGGACCCCGACCATGTATGCCTCATCATGCACCAGTATCCCACCAAAGGACCCCGACCATGTATGCCTCATCATGCACCAGTATCCCACCAAAGGACCCCGACCATGTATGCCTCATCATGCACCAATATCCCACCAAAGGACCCCGACCATGTATGCCTCATCATGCACCAGTATCCCACCAAAGGACCCCGACCATGTATGCCTCATCATGCACCAATATCCCACCAAAGGACCCCGACCATGTATGCCTCATCATGCACCAATATCCCACCAAAGGACCCCGACCATGTATGCCTCATCATGCACCAGTATCCCACCAAAGGACCCCGACCATGTATGCCTCATCATGCACCAGTATCCCACCAAAGGACCCCAACCATGTATGCCTCATCATGCACCAGTATCCCACCAAAGGACCCCGACCATGTATGCCTCATCATGCACCAATATCCCACCAAAGGACCCCGACCATGTATGCCTCATCATGCACCAGTATCCCACCAAAGGACCCCGACCATGTATGCCTCATCATGCACCAGTATCCCACCAAAGGACCCCGACCATGTATGCCTCATCATGCACCAGTATCCCACCAAAGGACCCCGACCATGTATGCCTCATCATGCACCAATATCCCACCAAAGGACCCCGACCATGTATGCCTCATCATGCACCAATATCCCACCAAAGGACCCCGACCATGTATGCCTCATCATGCACCAGTATCCCACCAAAGGACCCCGACCATGTATGCCTCATCATGCACCAGTATCCCACCAAAGGACCCCGACCATGTATGCCTCATCATGCACCAGTATCCCACCAAAGGACCCCGACCATGTATGCCTCATCATGCACCAATATCCCACCAAAGGACCCCGACCATGTATGCCTCATCATGCACCAGTATCCCACCAAAGGACCCCGACCATGTATGCCTCATCATGCACCAGTATCCCACCAAAGGGTGCAGACACGGTCCTCTCGTTTCCTATAACACCAGCATGTCCTAGGGGAAAATATCCAACAGATGCTCTCTAATTTTGAGTGAATGAATGTTAACGTTTGCCTGATGGAGATGAATAAAGAAAAAAACATCTAAGATCTGAAATAATGATATTCGTTATACAACCCACTCGCAACCCATGATGGTTGACTACTCTAGCGTGAATAGAACATATATAATAATATATCAAGCTCTAGTCTAGTCTACACATGCGCGACTCATGACTGCTACTACAAGTCAGTGCACTGGACCGATTTTGCGAGAAGGTTAGCTGTCCCTATGACCAGTGTCCCTCGCCAACAGGCGATCCCTTTCCAACTTCTGAGATACTTGTTCCCCAGGTCAAAAGCGAGAAATCAACATTTAAATCGAACTGCCCGTGTATGGAACGAATCCACAACGCAGCGGCCAGAAGAGAAAGTTTAAGCGGGTTAAACTTTCGGCCACGTCTGCCTCTGTTTTCACGAGTTGAACAGTGTGCCCTTATATGGTTTAACTGGTATGGACAAAAGCATCTTAAAAGCGTTATTATTTATATAGCTGTCATAACGCCCTAGGAATCTAAACGGTTTGTGACCAATGAAATCACGAAATTTGATAGAAGAAAAAGTACAAAAATGAGCCAGAAATGTCAGGGATGGTACACGCTGAGGAAACAATCCGTGAATTAATGTGATGAAAGGAAAGGCATACGCACATTATCATCACCCATTAAACGAATGCGGAATGTTGTGTAATGAAATAAATTGAATGGAAATGTGACAATTACAAGACCACATGAATAGTCTAAACGAAATGTGTAGGGAACATAACATGAAAATTAGCACAAGCAAAACAGAGGTAATGACTATAACTAAAGAAGAACAAACAACAACAATTCACCTAAACGAACATTCCTTGAAACAAGTGAAGAGTTTCAAGTACCTGGGAAGTATAATATCATCAAATGGCAGATCAGAAGACGAGATCGAATATAGGTGCAATAAGGCAAATCAACTCATTGGACAAATGGCACCAATACTAAAGAACAAACATGTATCAGTAACTACTAAGAAAGCACTTTACAACACAACCTTCCTACCAACTCTATGCTACCAATGCCAAACCTGGACAATGACAGAAAAAGAGAAAAGAAAAATCACAACAACAGAAGTGAGGTTCCTGAGAAGAATACTCAACGTATCAAGAAGAGATAAGATCAGAAATGAAGAAATCAGGACTAAAGTGGGGGTTAAAGCAGCACTAGATTTTATTAGAAAGCAGCAAGTCAAATGGTTTGGCCATGCAAGTAGGTTACCATTCAACAGCATGCCACAACAAGCAACGATGTACAGACCAGATGGAAACAGAGGAAGAGGCCGACCACGTAAACGTTGGACGGAGGGAATAGCAGAGTCCATGGGAATATCGATATATGAAGCCCATAATCGGGCACTCTCACGAAGTTTATACTTCACATCGACACCGCAAGGTACAAGAGGACCATGATGAGATAAGATGAGATAGACAGGCGACTCTGGGGTGTCATTGCGCCCACCGATTGCTTTGTTTGCAAGGTGTCATAATCTAGATGTCCTGCCTCTATTGCTGTCATGTGTGAACTGTCTATCACATCTTGAATACTCCACTGCAGTCAGCTTCTTCTCCGCTTCCTCCATAATTAGGTTCCAGACTGTTTTAGCTTTTGTTTGCTATAGTTTGCATATATAAAGAAGGACTTTATACTGACTTTCAGATAGCTCTATGATAACAGGTAAACAATTAACCTAAGGGAATTTAAATTATTTTTAATATAACCATTCTTCACCAAATGAGACCTTTTTCTTTGGTTTCTTCTTCTTCGTCCCTCTTTCGAGGGGAATGCGTCACACCTGACCATTAACATGAAAAGTGAGTGTGTAAGATTTCGGCTTTCATTGTTGCAAGGTTGGCTTCCGCTGGGTGAATTCCAGTCCAAGGTAACGGCCTTATCTATCCGTGGGTAGGTTTTCTGTTCTTTCAAGATTTCCAGGGTAACGGCCTTACGGCCTACATTGTACGATTTAAAACAGCGGTTGGGTTTTTTTACGAGCACAACTTGCAAAGTGTTTCGCTCTTATTTGAGAAGGCTAGATATGTGATCTAATTACCCAACAGATTAAGGGACGTAGTGATATAACATGCCAATAGGTTTTGGGAATCATTCCCAGCCCTCTGCTGAGATCGAATCCTGCATCTTCTGGTCCAGAGGCGGACATCGTAACCCCTCGCTCACGATCCTCCAGTCTTGGGTTTGTGTGTGACTGTGATCTGTGCGTGTTTATGTATGTATGAATGTGTGTCCACTGAGCTTATACAGACTTTTAATGTAAACTGAACTCTTATTCTGTCTGACATTCAGCTGAAAGTGTATACATTAACCTGGAAAGAGTCATGGATCGAAGTATTTGGAACATGCTGGATCTCTAGGACTGTCCAGAACTTCAAGATCTCATACGTAGAACTAATATTGTTATTCCCCGAGTGTTGAATATGGGAGTTGAATTTATGTTAGAAAACAAGCTGCCTGAAGTGAAAATAGCAGTGATCTTCAGTTTCCCATTCTTTCGTTGTCGCTAGTTTTCTACCCGAGATTTCGTGGTGAAAATTAAACCAGCGACTCGTACATGTGTGAAATAAACACACCCACTACACGCGCAACACAAACAGACATACGAATCTTCTCACACAAAGTGGTAGCAATATCTTTAAATTCCATGTATTAGAAGAAGAAGAAGAAGAAGAAGAAGAAGAAGAAGAAGAAGAAGAAGAAGAAGAAGAAGAAGAAGAAGAAGAAGAAGAAGAAGAAGAAGAAGAAGAAGAAGAAGAAGAAAAGAAGAAGAAGAAGAAGAAGAAGAAGAAGAAGAAGAAGAAGAAGAAGAAGAAGAAAAAGGCGAAGAAGAAAAAGAATAAGAAGAAGAAGACCATGTCCACAGACCCGGAAAATGTGCTCCGTGAAATGTTCTGGGAAGCAAAGTCGGCCGATGTGCTATTGACCACACAATATATCGTCTTTGGTCTATACTCCATACAAATATGAGGCCAGTACCCTATGCCCATCACGCCCCAAGGTGGGGAACAGGGTCCTTACTTTTATTTGCTGTTTCAAAACTACAGCCAACACATTCTTAACCCTAGACCAAGGTTTTTACGGGTAAGCGTC
>JACEFZ010006693.1:7500-32500 GCA_014155875.1 Cepaea nemoralis | reverse complement strand
CAGTCCAGCACCACTAGAAGTAGTGTGTATGGACTATTCTTGAGTTCAAAGCGAGCGAACGTAAAAAAAATATCATGTGAGATGAGTTGCATAAGAAACGCAGAAGGAAAAACAAGAAGAGATAGAGAGGCAAATGAAAAACCAAACACATGTGCAGGGAAACACTCAGGCTTGGCCAAGGGAATCCCATGGGGATAAAAGGGGGATTTTCTGAATAGTGTAGGGATGGGACAGGCATAAATTACCATCGGATGGTGACATCGAGATACAAGGCAAGTGGACGACCCAGGAATAGTTGGCTAGATGAGTAAAAGAGACATTGGACAAATCAAATATGACGTTAGAAAAAGCAACAAGACAAGCCAAACAGAAAATTATATATTCCTCCTCTCTGTGACAATTCAAGACAACAGTAAAAATATGAATAAAATTTGTTGTAACTGCGGTAAAGTTGTGAAAATGTAAACAATATAAAATGACACAAAGTAGTGCAGCTTTACATAACAGAATTACGACACATACAGGATGTTGCGGCGGTTAGCCTTCAACAGTTGAGTTGAGTTGAGTTAAGTTAAAAACCGACATCACTGCACTCAGGACATTCCCATACGTGCTCAGTCCCCTCGTTCAACAACCAGCGAAGGGTCACACTACTACACACTAAGTTCCCACCGCTATCTGATTAAAGTTCTCCTGTTCTTCCCTCTCAGTTTTGAGATTCTTCAGAACCCCTGCCGATCCCCCGCAATCTCATTCTTTCCACATACGGGTTCCCAATCTTCTCCACCTGGTCCCATAAGCGCACGACCACCTCCCCCTTGTCCATAGGCAAAATACCACCAAGCGGTGCATTCCCTGCTAGCCTATCAGCCTGTTCATTCCCCCGTACACCCGCATGTCCAGGGCAAAATATCCATACAATTCTCACAATTTGTGACCTCTGAAGCGACGAGAGCCATTCCACACGAAACATTCCTTTCTCCACCTTGCTAAGCATACTCTTTGAATCTGTAATGAATACAATGTGTGTTGCAGTAGTCTACTCTAGCCACCAGAATGCCGCTGTTACTGCCTCCACCTCCATTCTCATGCTGGAGGTCGTAGTCTCATATGCCAGGCTCTCCTTTTTCAAGATTCGCCCATTAGCCTTTGCAATAAAGCCCCATCCACTACATCTGTTTCTCACCACTGACCCATCGGTGTAGATGGCTATGTCACCTTGATGTGTGTTGCTCTGGATCAGCTGTTGCACTTCAAACTCAGTGCTGCCCGCTGCTCATTCTCTGCACTCACGACCCAGTGTTATTATTACATTGTGCCAGTCCGTCATGTCTTCCGGAACTTCAAACCACTCTCTTTCACGATTGATGGTCTCTAGATCACACACCTGACTTATAGAAAGTTCTGCCTGTGCCATCCAGGACCTGCCTCGTCTTAGTCTATGACCCTTTACCATATCCATTGCTGCATGCAGCGGGTGATCCCTGTCTGCGGCAACTCTCAGGTACCATTTGGCCTGAAGGACCCTATACCTATCCGTCATTGTAGGTAGCGTCAGGATATGCCTCATGCAGATAATTGGTGTGTCATTTGTGCAACCCAGTATTAACCGCATGACAGCATTCCTTAAAAGACAAACACATACACAAAACTTTCAACAGCAAACAAACACATACACAAAACACAACATAAGTCACGGAGATCTCCTGTGACTACATTAAGACGTGACGACAGAATGAGAAGAATAAATCTAACACCCAGATAGCAACATATAACGATTAACAGAAGAAGATAGTACACTTCAAGACAACAGCAGAAGTACAAAAGAAGATGAAGAAGAATCAGGATTATAACAAAAAGTTAGTTTCATATCCTTTACATGACGTTGCAGTCAACTCCAGCATGTTTTGGCTGTTTGCATTTTCTTAGCAAGTTTACATTTAGTAGTTTGCCATTGCTGTCTGAACGACCGGAACTATCATTTCTTATGAAAACCAACGCAAAGCGCTCTGCTACAAAATCGCCTGCAGCTTTTCTCGAACGTGGTATGTGGGATTACGAATTGCGTCCGTACCTCTTTTCGCGACAGTGCTGGCAACATTATAATAAACAGAAACGACAGCAGTCATTAATGTAAATCACAAAAGAAGTCACTGATTATATTTACAGACATGTTATCTACAGCCGCTTGCATGGGGGAAAACAGTAAACAATTAACACAAAGAGCTTGTTGCTGGGGTAATCGGGAGCACCTGGTGAGTTATTCATAAATGTCGTGCCTTGTTGGTCTGTAATGTAGCGTCATCATTAGTGTTTGGCGAAGTGCCGCCGCGGACTAAAACACATGAGTTGTAGAAGCTCCGGGTTCAAATGGATGGGAACTGTTGGCGCCTGTTGTGTGGAGGAGTTACCCAAGGGAACTGTTGGCGCCTGTTGTGTGGAGGATTTTCTCATAGGAACTGTTGGCGCCTGTTGTGTAGAGAATCTAGCCATCGGTACTGTTGGAGCCTGTTGTATGGAAGAGTTACCCATGGGAACTGTTGGCGCCTTTTGTGTGGAAGATTTTTTCATGGTAACTGTTGGCACCTGTTGTGTGGAGGATTTTCTCACGGGAACTGTTGGCGCCTTTTGTGTGGAGGAGTTACCTATGGGTACTGTTATTGTTTTGTGGAGGGATTACCTATGGGTACTGTTGTTGTTTTGTGGAGTAGTTACCACGGGGTACTGTCAATGTTTTGTGGAGTATGTAGCACTGGGTATTGTTGTTGTTTTGTGGAGTAGTTACCACTAGGTACTGTAGGTGTTTTTGGAGTAGTTATCAATGGGTACTGTTGTTGTTTTCAGGAGTAGTTACAACTGGTTACTGTTGGTGTTTGTGGAGCATGTAGCACTGGGTACTGTTGTTGTTCTGTGGAGTAGTTATCACTGGGTACTGTTGGTGTTTTGGGGGTAGTTACCACTGGGTACTGTGGCGTTTGTTTTGTGGAGTAGCTAGCACTGGGTACTGTTGGCGTCTGTGTTGTGGAGTAGTTACCACTGGGTACTGTTGGCATCTGTTTTGTGGAGTAGTTACCACTGGGTACTGATGGCGTCTGTTTTGTGGAGTAGTTACCACTGGGTACTGTTGTTGTTTCGTTGAGTAGTTATTATTGGGTACTGTTGGTGCCTGTTTAATGAAGTACTTACCATTGTGTACTGTTATTTTGTGAAGTAATTGCCACTGTGTACTGTTGAAGCCTGTTTGGTAAAGTAATCACCAATAGGTACTGTTAGAGCTTGTTTTGTGAAGCAATTACCAATAGGTACTGTTGGTGCCTATTTTGTGAAGCAATTATCAATAGGTACTAGGTGTAACGGCTGGCCGAGTGGCTAGAATGCCGGATTTTCATTCGGGAGACCCGGGTGCGAATCCTCGATGAGGTGTAGGTTTTTTGTTGTTGTTGTTGTTTTCTCTATCGAAGGCAAAAAGAATACTCTAGCCTGCACAGTTCGCGGCGACTGCACAAGCCAGGCGGCCTTAATTCCCCAGGCACAAGCCCCCCCCCCCCCCCCCCCCACCCCCTTGTCATACACGGCAAGGTACCATATTGGCAGTAAATGGCAGTTTTGACAGATGTCTGGTTTGTGGAGTTCGGATGTTCCGGATCTTGGTGGGCTAAGATTTAATGTGACATGGAGTTTCTGGTGGGTGTATGTGTCGATCTGTGTAGCGAAGGTTCCTTGCTGGGGGAGGAAAGGATACATTTCTTGGAAGGGCCGGTTTAGTGGCGAAGGGGTTACGGATGCAATTCGTAATCCCGCATACAGCATTCGAAACACAGCTGCGGCCGATTTGGAAGCAGACTGACTTGTATTGGTTTTCGTACAATGGTATTAATGCCGGTCGTTCCGAAAGAAATGGCAAACTACTGAACATTAAATTTGGCACGACATCACAAACAGCCAAACACTGCAAGGAGTTGACTGCCACGCCCTGGAAAGGATATGCAAGTGACTAACTGTATGAAGGTTGGATATGTTGATGCCCATATATTTGCATGCGTGTACCTGAGATGGTTGGTAGGAGGTCGGGTGTCAGGTGTCAGCAGATATGTGTTTCATGTAATAGGTGTGTCTCGTTTCTTGTCTGAGTCAGGGACTATAGAAATGGGTTTCCTACAGAAAGAAGAAGAAGAAGAAGAAGAAGAAGAAGAAGAAGAAGAAGAAGGAGGAGGAGGAGGAAGTGGAGGATGAGGAGGGGAGGAGGAGGCGGGGAGGAGGAGGAGGAGAAGAAGGAGAAGGAGGAGGACGGCAGGAGAATGAGGAGGGGAAGAAGGAGGAGAAGAAGGAGAAGGAGGAGGATGAGCAGGAGAAGGAGGAGAGGAAGAAGAAGGAGAGAAGGAAGAGAAGAAAGTGAAGGAGGAGGGGAAGAAGGAGGAGAAGAATGAGAAGGAGGAGGGGAAGAAGGAGGAGAGAAGGAGGAGAATAAAGAGAAGGAGGAGGGGAAGGAGGGGGAGAGAAGGAGAAGAAGAAACAGAAAGAGGAGAGAGAGGAGGGGAAGGAGGGGGAGGAGGATGTATGTACATTGTGTCTGTGTTTATTATCTCTCACTGTTTCGCAGGAGTTACACACACCTGACTGTTTTATTTCCTATTGTTATATCCTGCTCCAGACGTGACCTCTCTTCTGTAACGCCAGTTCCATTACTCGAATCGGAAGTGGCGCCAGACCGCGCACGTCAGTTCCGTCTTCAAGAGAGCGAGAGAGAGGGGAGACATTACAACCAACCCCTGGCGGGAACAACGTATGGAGATACTATCAGGTGGCTGCTGCCTCGAAGGATTGAGCACTCATGCGAATGCCCGATGTGCGAGAATGTCATTCGTGATAACATAAAATAACTCAAATAGTGCTAGCAAGCCTGTAGGGGATTTTCACACTTTTCGTACAAAAACTAAGAAGTATAATCTGACTATAACCAAAGAAGAAAAATCAACAAAGATTCGTCTAAATGAACACCTCCTGATGCGAGTAAAGAGCTTCAAGTACTTACGGAGAATAATATTATCCAATGGCAATTCAGTAGAGGAGATCAAAAATAGATGCAATAAGTCAAACCAAATCATTGGACAATGGTCACCAATACAAACGAACAAACGCCTATCAATAGGTACTAAGAAATCACTCAACATCACATTTTCCCTACCAAATCTATGCTGCCAATGCCAAACCTGGACAATGACAGAAAAAGAGAAAAGAAACATCACACAGAAGAAATGAGATTCCTGAGAAGGATACTCAATGTATCAAGAAGAGATAAGATCAGAAATTAAGAAATCAGGACTAAAGTGGGGGTTTTAGATGCGCTAGATTTTATTAGAAGGCAGCAAGTCAAATGGTATTGCCATGTAACTAGGTTACCAACTACAGCATATCACAACAAGCAATGATGTTACAGACCAAATGGAAGCAGAAGAAGAGGCCAACCACGTAAACGAAGGACAGAGGAGTGTATATGAATCTCGTTACATGAAGCCCATAAATGGACACTCTCCTGCTGTCTTTGCTTCACTCGACACTGGAAGGTACAAGAGGAATAAGGTGAGATCAGATGAGTGCTAGAGATTATAAGAGTTAAATCCATCTGTCAAAACAACACATGGAAGATCGACGCTTATTCCTAAACTTAAAATACAGAAAAAAAAGAAAAAAAAAAAAAAATATATATATATATATATATATATATATATATATATATATATATATATATATATATATATATATATATAATGCCCATAGACATATCTCATTCAATCATGTGCCGTCTCCATAATGAATATTGGTTGCAATGGATCTTCAACACTGTCTCCAGACTTGATTTTGCATTATGTCATGCTGCAGTTTGTCGATCGCTTGATGTTATGTTCCCACTTGTATCGTTGTCTACCTCTTGCTTGCTTGCCTTCAACCATTACCCTCCAGTATGGTTTTTATAAGAGTGCTATGTCTTTTAACGTGGTCATAATATTTAACTTGCATATTTTTTATTTCTTTCATGAACTCTCTTTTCATTCCCAGTTTTTCTAGAACCACTGTAGTTGATTGTTTTTGTTTCCGCAAAACACGCAACAGATAATCAGGGCCACACGGCAAGGACCTAAGAAGAAAGAACAGTCAAGTCTGCGATCTTCTTCTCACTGACTCTTGCATGAAATATGTGGAAAGAACCACAAACGATAGCATGGGAAAGATGTGTGAAGAGCTAAAACAGATAACATGGGAAATATGTGTAGAGAACTACACAAGATAGCATAGGAACATTGTGTAAAGAATTACAAAGGATAGCATGAAAAAGATATAGAAAGATATGCAAAAGAAAGCAAGGGGAAAATGTGAAAAGAACTACAAAAGATAGCATGGGAAAGACACTGAAAAGAACTACTAAAGATAGCATGGGAAAGATACGGAAAGAACTACAAAAGGTAGTAAGGAAAGATATGGAAAGAACCATAAACGATAGCATGAGAAAGATATGCAAAGAACTACACAAGTTTGCACGCAGTGAATGAACTGGCGCTGAAATCTTTCACTGAATAACCTTCCCTGATAAAACAAAGCAGATGAAGAAGAAGATAAATACACTTGTCTTCCATAATTAATTATCCTTTATTGCGTGCATTTCTCTCTTCTAATGATCTCATTTCTCTGAGTTCTCCCTGTTCATTACTTTGTTTTTGTAATCACCTCTGTCCTCATGAACCAAACAACCCGACAGAAGCAGATATTAACAAATATTGTTTGTCTAAAACAAAACGAATTATTATACACAGGAAATATCAGAAGATTGTGTTTTGCCTTCTTTTATTAAACAAATCGACAAAACTTATACAAGAATAAGTGCAAACGCGTATTGTGTATTTATCTTTAAATCTGCCATGTCAATCTGTATGTCTTCAAAACGAAATTCCACATTTAATAAACTTTATCATTTTCATTTCGTCATCTCACACGATCACCAGATCTGCGGATCAGCTCGGTGTTCTTGTCTCGACCATGTCATGTCTCACCATCTCACACGATCACCACAGTCGTGGATCAGCTCGGTGTTTTTGTCTCGACCATGTCATGTCTCACCATCTCACATGATCACCAGAGTCGTGGATCAACTCGGTGTTTTTGTCTGGATTATGCCATGTGGCCAAGCCATTTGGGTATTTACTTCTCTGCCTTCCCTTTGTTCTTTTCCCTTCAATCTCAGTTGTTACCAAGTTCTCCAATTTATTTCTTCTTACAGTGTCCAACAATTCTGTGACTGTAAATGTCTAATTTCTCTAATAAGTTTACGGTTTTAATTTGTTTCTTGCAGGATTTGCTCATTTGTTTTTCTGTCTGTCCATGTTATTCTTTGCATTTTCCTCAGATACCACATTTCACTGCCATTAGATGTGTTTCAGCTTATCTGCTTACTGTCCACGCCTCACATCCATACAAAAGTACAGATCCTATGTAGCACTTCAACATTTTTTTTCGTTGCAAATGACATCTTTTTATTAATCAGTATGTTTTCCATCTTGCAAAAGGCTACCTATCTTTCCCCATGGCGAGTCTTGTTCTAACAGTTTCAAGACACCTCCCATCAGATGTTATGACTGTTCCGAGATAGTTGTACCTGTACACTTATTTAAGAATATTCCCATTTACCCATATATTACATTGTGATACTTCTTTCTTCTCAGTGACGACCGCTGTTTTCTTATAATTTATAATTCTAACCCTAGTTGTTCACTGTGTATAATAACTGCATCTATTAAGTGTTGCAGATCCTCTTCATAAACGTAACATACTCAGAGCATTATTTATTTCCTTAAATTCAATGATAGACAAAAACTTAACTGGTTCAGTGATCTAGTGAGAATGAGCCCAATATCGCCAGCAGCAAGAGCATACATCATAAAATGGAAACATCAAGATGCAGGGGAAGATCACGAAAACGATGGATCAACGGAGTCACCTTGAAAACCCACAATATCTCAGCATACCAAGTGACCGACTGAGCCCTAGTTCGGAAATCAATCATTAATGAAGCCTGTGACGCTTAACGGCAAATGGCAGTAAAGGATAAAAGTGGAAAGATTAACATACAGTATTAACAGTAGCCAGCATTGCCAGCCTAGAGACAGTGAATGCGTTTCATAATATCCCGGCACACCGAGTCGAGGGTTCGAAATCAGCTGCAAATGATTTGCAAGCAGAGCGCCCTGCGTTGATTTCAATGGTGTGAGCGTCAGTCGTTCAGAAAGTAAAGGCAAAATACAGAAAGTAAACATGACCTTTAAAATGTTAGTTGCATATCCTTTACATGTGGTCGCAGTCAACCCCATTTTTTTTTTGGCTATTTGTGATCTCTTGGCAAGTTAACGTACCGCATACTTTTTTTTTTTTTTGGCTGTTTGTGATCTCTTGGCAATTTTACGGTTAGTACTCTGAACAATAGCCGAGTAAATCAAAAACAAACAAAAAATGTTGGAGGTCAACTGGTTCGTCTTCTTTAAACCACATAAACTAACTTTTTTGTGTTCACTCGATTTGAACGCAAGGTTAGTCCATAAACGTGCTACTACTTCCAGTAGAAGAAGAAGGAAATAGAGATTAGAAGACGCACTAGACAACATAAAATTTGAAAGCTATAATAGTTACCAACCTGGATCGAACCTGTCGCCTCCAAATGACGACGGCGCCTCGCTGCAGGAACAAGTGTACTTCGACGCACGACCAACTGCACGACCAACTGCGTCGAAGTACACTTGTTCCTGCAGCGAGGCGCCGTCGTCATTTGGAGGCGACAGGTTCGATCCAGGTTGGTAACTATTATAGCTTTCAAATTTTATGTTGTCTAGTGCGTCTTCTAATCTCTATTTCCTTCTTCTTCTTCTGTGAGTGCCAAATAATACTATGTGTGTCCATTTATGTAATCGTCTTAGTGGCCTCAACGGTTCTCCCCATTTACTTCTTGTACTACTTCCAGTGCACTGGACTGACGTTTGCGTGTGCATTAGCTTGACCTATAGTGTCCCTCGCCATCATGCGAACCCACTCCAACTTCTGAGGTACATGTAATTCACGTTCCCAAGCCAAGGACAAGACTTATTCATGTGACTGTGTACCATGTTTGGTCCTCATCTACTGTTTGCTTGGCACTGAATCGGCTAAGTGCAGTTTGATTGTGCTACGTCCATTCTTTGATCTTCCAGGTCCAAAAATGTCTGCGTCTGCCATGTCCCTATTTGGGGTGAACTATTTCCTGGGGATTGATAGAAAGTCTAGTTGACGCGGAATGTGGATCTTCCTGTGGCAACATAAGGATGTGGGCCATAGACCACATCGCAATCACTTAAAAAACAAAAGCCAGACTGGTTGACTTAAGTCTCAGACAAAAATATTTTTACAATGTCGGTGAGTAAGGAAGAGAAACGAAATACGAACTGTCTGTTTGCATTCGCTTTGTTAGTCTCTGTCTGTTTGTTTGTCTGTCTTTCCATGTCTCTATCTGCCTGTCATTTTGTCTGTCTCTCTGTCCCTTCCTGTCTGTCCTGACTCTCTTTTAGTCTCCGTCTGTCTGATTCTCCGTCTCTCTCTCTCTCTCTCTCTCTCTCTCTCTCTCTCTCTCTCTCTCTGTCTCTCTCTCTCTCTCTCTCTCTTCTCTCTCCTTGTCTGCTGTCTGTCTATGTTACTCTCTGCGTTTTTCCTTTCTGTCTCGCTCACTCTCTGTCTGTCTGACTGCCTGTCTGTCTGTGTGTCTGTATGTTGTCTGCCTATTTCTCACTCTTGCGCGCTCTCTCTTTCTGATGTATGTCTGTCAGTCCTTGTCTCTGTCTGTCGATCTCTCTCTCGCTCTCTCTCTCTCTCTCTCTCTCTCTCTCTCTCTCTCTCTCTCTCTCTCTCTCTCTCCCTGACTGTCTGTGCCTCTGTCACTCTCTGTATGCTAGTCTGTCTCCCTCTCTACGTTTATCCATGTTTGTCTCTGTATCGCTCTCAATCTATAATTTTCCCTCTGACGTTTTCTTTCACCTTGTCTCTCTCCCACCCTCACTCCCATCTCTCCCACCCCACCACTCTCTCCCACCCCAACCCCTCTCTCCCACCCTACCACTCTCTCTCTCTCTCCACCTCCCCCTCTCGCAATTTATTTATCTCAACAAACAGACACACCACACAGACAGCAAGCAGTCATTTTCGACAACCCACTCATTAAAAGCACACTGTCCTACTTGCGTAAAATGCCCCGGAACCTGGAATTCAATTAGTTCCGGTCCTTTGGACGCCATAATAACTCGGAAATAGACCCTGAATGGAGGTTAAAAGAACAGAAAAGGTGAAAGTGGCAATAAAGGATGGACTATTTGTTTACATTTAATGGGAATTCCCTGTTTCCAGTTGTCTTTTTTTTTAAACTCTGGACAAAAAGGAAGGTAAAGATATATTTCACACCCTGCTACAAGTGTGATAAGTGTTCCGTTTAGATGTGAGTATGTATATACTTAGGGCAGAATTCAGGCGTGGTGAACCATTGTCTTCATCATGGCTTTTCCTTCGAAAAATGTTTTCTCTAAATTCTTACGAGAAATTCTTCAAGACCTGACAATTGAAAGAAAACCTGCTTATAGACAGTAGCATGCTTCGGGAGCTGAAATAATTTGACCATATGAAAGGTTACAGTGGCGTGGAGAGAGAGAGGGGGGGGGGGGGGGGGGGGAATAATGATGAAAGGCGTTGTTCCTAGTAGAAGAGTACGACCAAAACGAAGGTGGATGCAAGACATGACAGACAACTGGGATATAAGGGTGTATTCAATATGAGGTGGTCGTGCGCTTATGGGACCAGGTGGAGAAGGCGGAGGGCCAGATTGAGAGCCCATGTTTGGAAAGAATGAGATTGTCGGGGATCGGCAGGGATTAAGGAAGAATCTCAAAACTGAGAGGAAAGACCAGGAGAACTTTTAATGAGATAGCGGTGGGAACGATTAGTAGGATAACTTTTCGCTGGCTGTTGAACGAAGGGACGAAACACGTATGGGAATGTCCTGAGTGCAGTGATATCGGTTCTTAACTCAACTCAACTCAACTCAACTAACACAAAGTACAGCAACTTACAGAACACAATTACGGAAAAGCACAGGACATTGCGGGGACTAGTCTTCATCAGCAAACAAATGCATACACACTACACAGCACAACATATAAGCACTAGGAACCACGAGGTACTTCACTTGAGGGTAGAAGCAAGATAACGCCACACGCACGCACGCACGTACACACACACACACAAAATCGGCTAGAAGGGCACACGAAGACAGATAAAGATTCCGTGGAGTCTGTGGCGAAGTAGTCAAGCCGTTTGACTCGGGCTCCGAAGGATGTGGGTTCGATTCCGGGCCGCGTCCTTTGGTTCACGAGTGAAATTTTTCGGAGACTCCTGTGGGTCGTCGCTAGAGCTACGGGGTTCATGCTTTGTGCGAGCGCTTTCCGCACTGCGGAAAGAGACCAAGCCATATGGGATAAATTCCGGTGAAATGAAGTCGACCCTGTCGACGACTTTTAAGAGAATAATTCACGCTGCAAGATTTAACAGCTGAACTAATAATACGAGTGGAATACATTCAGTAATGGGAATTTTACGAACAAAATGTATTTACATTATTGCGAACAAGACATTGTTTGCGTGTTATTTCTCAGCGTAGTCACTTGCCTAGCAACACATTTTGTCCACATGTCCACTAGCTTGTTGATGCCTTAAGGATAAACGTTGTTGGGTTTGGCCGTAAACCAATTTTGCACCGTCCCCATTACCTCGTTGTCATCTGCAAACCTTTGACCCCGCAAATGTTCTTTCATGGGTCCAAGCAAGTGAAAGCTGGAATGCAGGCTGGGTGTTTCAAGATCTCAAATTCAGAGCACTTTGTGTATCCTCTGCATGCGCAGCCGTATGAGGGCGGGCGTTGTCGTGCAGCAACAATATCCCTCCCGGCGTTGGCGTTTCGATCGTATAGTGGGATTCAGTTTGTTCACAGGCATATCACTGTATCAAGCACTAGTCAATATGTTCACCCCTTTTCTGGAAAAGCAAAAAAATGTAGTGCTCCTAATATCCAAAAAGATTGACATCATGACTTTAAAAGCGGATTCATGCGTCTTGAATTTGTTCTTAGCCGGAAACAACGGAAATTTCAACCATTCATACACTCTCCCTGACGCAAAGAAGTGTTTTCATAGTGGACGCTCATTCTTCTGCAGATTTCACGAGGTTTCACACCCTCTGAACACACACACACACACACGCGCGCACACACGCACACGCACACACACACACACATACACACACACGAATAATGCCTCGTTCTTCTTCCACAGTGCAATTCGACAGTGGATCAGAACAATTTGTAATCACTATGTGCATGCACAAACTTCTCGATCCTTAGACCCGTACATGGGGTATAGCTTAAAAGCCAGTTTGTGTCCTGAAAAAATGAGTTTGAGTTGTCCTTTTACATCTGTCTGCGCTTGATATTGTCTTTATATTGAGCTGATGTTTAGAAAATGGCGGCTACCGTTGCTGAACTAGCCAGTTTTTCATTGTGCAGAATTATGTGTGAAACTGCTGCTTTTCTAGTGACTGCCGCTTCCATCGACGATGAACTGTAGATTTCGTGGCGGACTGTTGTGTTGGCGTTCTGGCAGCGGCCTTACGCATTATTGCCTGTGGTTTGTCGGTACTTTCTTTTTTTAATTTGCACTTTTCACATGGCACAGTGAGGAGCATTTTGTGTGATATTCACTGACACAGAAACGGAGAATTATTGGGTGACCCGTTGCCGTGAAGTTGGAATTGCGACTCCCATAACTATGATGTTGTCCTGGACATTTCTATTTTAGTTAGCACGTCATGGATGTCTTTGTAGAATTCCTCGCATTCTTGCTCATTATTGTTTGTATTACATGGTGCGTATATTTGTACATATGTTGTAATTGTTTGTTCTTTTAATCTCACTGTTAAGATTCTTTCTTATATATATTTTATTTCTAGTATTCTTCTTGCTAGCCATGGTTCAGTGACTATTCCCACACCGTGTTTTGCCCTTTCTTGCTGCTCCACTCCAGATTAGACAAACGTGTAACTGTTGTGGATCGAATTGACCCTTTCCCTTGTATTCTGGTGTCCGCTATTCCCATCAGTCCAATTTTCCTCTCTTTCATTGTTTCTATAAGTTCTTATTCTTTACTATTGAAACCGCAGACTTTCATTGTGCCTATTTTTTGAACCGCTGATCTACAAGTATCTCGTAATCCATTAACATTGCCTAGTCTATATCCATTTGGGCCAGTCCGTTCATACTTCTTAGTTTTTCTATGAGCTGTATGAAGATCCCCTGCCGGCTTGCTAGGCCAGTCGCAGGTTTAGGACACAAATCTGACCATAGGGAGTCCATCCCCTATGGCGAACCATAGCCCCGTTAGCCCATGACCTCGCGGTCATGGTGTCCCGGTCTAAACCACGCGGAGGCGGTGGTTGACTTGTGTAGCCTGTGGGTCATCAGTAGGCTACTAATTTCACTTTTCACCCTTCCTGGGAGAGGCTAGCCGATCCCAACCCTGCTGGCTGCAGGGCCAGGTGCAGTCCACACCACACATCGGTTCATTATCAAGTGCGCACCAGTGGCGTCTGTACTCAGACTGGCCATTCGGCAACAAGTCTCTCATTCTAGCTGACAATCTTAACTATGGCTTATTTTAGGAATAGGTCTTATATTAAAAGCATCCTGAAAAATCATGCTAGAGCTTATTATAGGAGTAGGGCTCATTTTCGGAGAAACACGGTATCTACTGCCTATAGTATCATTCGGAGTAGAATATAAGAAAATTTCACACTGTACCGAGGATTCGAACCCTGGTCTCCCGAATGACAACAAGGTTTTCTAGCCACTTGGCCAGCCGCTCCTCGATGGCTTAAACGTTAGCATTATTTTCTCAGCATGGATGCACCGCCCTCCTTTCCGGGGGAGTGGGGTGGAGGGGGGGGGGGTGTGGGACGAACACAAAAACGTCTAGCTTCAGTGTACATGTCTAGGGAATGTTGACCAGTGCAGACACCGTTAATAAATAACTGTTAGCTAACGTGTCGAGAATATGTCTAGTCTCTTCTTCGGGCAAAGAAGACATCGTGTTAATTGGCTGATAAAGTGCCATAGGATGATCAATCGTCTCAAGCGACTTCCCGTATCTGCCATGGGCTTATATATCGCCGAAATGCTGTCATCGCGTTATAAAACAACACATTTTCTACTATATAAACAACTCTTAAGCCATAACTGTAACACGCCCTACTTCCTATTTTCCGCCATCCATTTTTGTTTAATCCAAACCTACTTTTTTGTTTGGCTATGAATCTGTAAACTCAAGAGAAGCTGTGCAATTTCTCTCAGTGGACGTTGTCAATTAGAATGAACAAATTCCTAGTGTAGAAAATGAATAGCTGAACAAGATTGTAAGGAAGTTAAATACCCAATGATGGGAGATCAAATCTAAGCAAAACAGTCACCCTCACGTGCCGACTCCATAGCAGAAGGCATTCACAATATCGTGTCTCACTGTTTTCATGTAAAGCTTGTTAATATTGCAGCAGACATATTGTATTATGACGCAATGACAACATTTCGGCGATATAAGAGTCTTTCAGATACGGAGAGTCGCTTAAGTCGTTTAATCATCCCGTGGCAATTATTTATTTAATGTGATATTTAATCCACGTTCTTAACCGCGCATACTCTTGGTCACTGTCCCCTTGTATCACTGTCATCAACATATCACGACGTCAGCATGAAAGGATAAATAGTGGTCGCTCTCAAACTTCCTGTGTGCTGTTGCCGAGATAGCGGATTCAACCCCACGCAGGTTAGTTACATTAAAATGTTGACTACTCGTCTTGACTTGGGAACGTAAATTACAATTACCTTAGATTCGCCTAATAGCGAGGGATGCTAGTACTAGAAGAAGCTAATCTACACGCAAAAAGCAGTCCCGTGCACTAGAAGAGGCGATATATAATGACACAAAGTAGTGCAGCTTTACATAACAGAGTTACGACACATACAGAACGTTGCGGCGGTTAGCCTTCATCAGCAAACAAACACATTCACAAACACAACATACAGTCAAGGAGAACTCCTGTGACTACATTAGAAGGTGATGACAGGACGAGAGGAACAAATGCATGGAAAAATGGAAGCAATGAAGAGGAAATTGACAAAATGTTAATTGAAAAGAATGTTAGTCGAAGAAATTCGTGGTATAGCAATTAACCTTACTGCCTCTATTCCATAGAGAACAGTAGGAGTGAAGCCTCGCATTTGTAGACCTACCCACTCTGCATTCCTCATGCGGTATATCGCATGCAGTTTTCCTCTCTCTCTCTCTCTCTCTCTCTCTCTCTCTCTCTCTCTCTCTCTCTCTCTCTCTCTCTCTCTCTCTCTCTCTCTCTTCTCTCTCTCTCTCTCTCTCTCTCTCTCTCTCTCTCTCTCCTTACATCTTGCTTCTCTGTGCCTACCTACTTCACTTGTATTACCAGTGGTTGGATCTCACACAGCCCCATCAACTCAAACACTGGGCGAGAGGCTCCTGAAGTGTACTGTGCAATAATCAACCATACTGACTATTTCATAGGGTACAGTACGAGGGAAACGTCGTACACGTAGACCGACGCGCCCCACACGCCTCATGTGGTATATCACAGGCACTTTTCCTCTCTCTCTCTCTCTCTTTCTCTCTCTCTCTCTTTCTCTCTCTCTCCCTCTCTCTCTTTCACCCTCTCGCTCTCTCCCTCTCTCTCACTCCCTCTCTCGCTCTCTCTCTCCCTCTCTCACTCCCTCTCGCGCTTTCTCTCCCTCCCTTGATCTCTCTCTTGCCCTCCCCCTCTCTCGCTCTCACCCTCCCTCACTCTCTCTCTCTCCCTCTCCCTCTCTCTCCCCCTCTCTCCCTCCCTCTCTCTCTCCCTCTCTCTCCCTCTCTCTCTTCCTCTCCCCCTCTCTCTCTCCCTTTCTCTCTATCTCTCTCCCTCTCTCTCTCCCTCTCTCTCTCCCTCCCTCTCCCCCCTCCCTTCTTCTCCCTCTCTCTCCCTCTCTCTCCCCCCTTTCGCGCTCTCTCTCTCTCACTATCTCTCTCCCTCTCTCTCTCTCCTCTTACATCTGGCTTCTCTGTGCATACCTTCTTCACGTGCTTTGCCAGTGGTTGGATCTTACACAACCCCAACAACTATAGGACTGGGCGAGGGGCTCCTGAAGCGCGTTGTATGACTAGCAACCATACTGACTATTTCGTAGGTTACAATATACCCCATGTGGTAGGTCGCAGGCACTTTTCCTCTCTGTCTCTCTCTGTCTGTCTCTCTCTCGCTCTCCTCTCTCTCTCTCTCTCTCTCTCTCTCTCTCTCTCTCTCTCTCCCTCTCTCTCTTCTTGCATGTCCACATACACTAGCATTTTGTCTGTTGAAGTGTGTCTATGTAGTACGCGTGTTCCTGCACACCAGTCCACCCAGACCAACAACACAATGGGGCCGTGGTCAATCTTACACGCCTCCTACCCCGCCCCCTTCTTTCTATGTGTTCACTGTACCGTAACATCCAGCACCGTTATAAAAATACACCTGAGATTTCCGTAAACATTCACAGGTCCGTACGTGAGGTGAGTATAGTTTTTTTTTTCTCTATAAACAGTTTTTCTATTAAACATTTTCTTCGACTAACATTCTTTTCAATTAACATTTTGTCAATTTCCTCTTCATTGCTTCCATTTTTCCATGCATTTGTTCCTCTCGTCCTGTCATCACCTTCTAATGTAGTCACAGGAGTTCTCCTTGACTGTATGTTGTGTTTGTGAATGTGTTTGTTTGCTGATGAAGGCTAACCGCCGCAACGTTCTGTATGTGTCGTAACTCTGTTATGTAAAGCTGCACTACTTTGTGTCATTATATATTGTTTAAACTTTCACAGCTTTACCGCAGTTCCACCAAATTTTATGCATACTAGAAGAAGCGGCACGTGTAAGGACTACGCATGAGTTTAAAGCTAGCGAACGCCATGAATAACATCAGCATATTTAATAACGGAGATATCAATTTCGCAGCGGAGCAAGCACGGCTTTGGGCTTCCGATAGTCAGAAGTCCAACAGTTCCGCAAATGTTTTAGCTCCTTTACCTTCCAACCACTTTCAGGGGTCGGGTCCAACTGAGACATGACTCCGGGGTGTTTTTCTCCTGACATCCGCCTGGGACACATTCCAATTCCAATTTTCAAAAAAAAAAAAAAAAACATTCGGTCTCGTTAAACCTGCCTCCTCAGCGTCGGTTATTGTTGACATCCGTGGCTTTTGTGGGTTTTTAACCCTGTTTCTTGTCTAGTGCGCTCTTACGAGTGAGATCTATCTCGGACTGGTTATGTAAGCGTTTGTTTCTGTGACGTCAGCTTTGGGATTGGTCGGCCGGTGGGTTTTCCTGTGTGTCCGTTTCCTCTGGTGGCTTCTTTTGTCAGTGTGGGCTTCTATGCGTTTCGCTTGGGTGGGTGCGGTCCTTATAAGGACTCTATTTTTGCCCACTCCTTGTATCGTAGAATAACTTGCCTTGCCTTTTCTTCGCATAAAGCTAGGAAGGAATTGTCTTTTTCGTCTGTGTTCCAGTTGTCTACAGGTGTGTCAGATAGCTTCTCTGGGCTAAAATAATCTACCTGGCAGGATGCTGATTTCACCTCGAGTTGCTTGGATCTCGTGGTTGGAATGCTGGCCTTAGATTACGGTTTCTGATTGGTCTGTGGTTTGGCTACAGCTCGCGTCTTTTTGCCTCCTTTTTTGTGTATTGTCTTTAGAAGTTTTTCGATGTTTTCTTGTAGGGCTTCATCTTGCGGCTTCTCTGTGTTCTTTTCCGTGTCCTCTGCTGGTTTGATTTGGATTAAATCTTTTCAATTTTTAGCAGTTCTCTCGCGACTTGTATTGCTTGCAGGATCTCTTCGTTCTTCTTTGTTGTCTGTATTATGAGCTCGACCTCTTGTTTAATGTTTTGCTGGATCTCCTTTTTTTCAGCAAGCAGCTTTTCATTGTCGCTGGTCGTTGTCGATGTTTGAAGTTGCTTGACTTGTTTTTTTTAAAACTCGTCAATCTGTCTTTGTAGTTGTGTTCTTTCAGCTTGCGAGGTGCACGTGACTGTCTTGCACCTCCGCATTGCGTCCTTATATGGTGTTCTTGTGGTGACGGCTAACTTTAATACGTCTCTGTGTCTTTGGAGGTACGGACAGCCCAGGTGTCTTGCTCCATGCTTGCCCAGGCAGTTGGCGCACTTTCTTTTGCTGTTTTGTGCTCGGAAGTCCGTGTCAAACCTGGCCAGCGGACACTCCTTGAAGTCATGGTGATCGGCGCAGTGTCGGTAGATCTGTGTCTTACTGCGACATGTTGCTCTGCTGTGGCCGGCTCTCTGGCATCTGGAACATTGGATGATTCTTGATATGAATCCTTGAGTTTGTTGTAGTTTCTGTTGTATTGATACCTGGCGTGGTATCTCGCTGCCCTCAGTCGTCACCGCCGCTAGCGTCGTAAGAATCTTTGAGTACGCCAGGATCCGCTCCGCCTTCAAGATTCTGATGTGGAGATTTTCTTCTTGCAGCTGCTTCATGATTTGTTCGTCTGACAGCTGCACTTGAATACGCTTGACAACCCATCTGACTGTTTTCGAGTCGGTGGTTCCGACTCTGGTGTCTTTCTCCTCCTTCTTCTCAGCTGCCTTGGTTCTTGTCTGTGGTGGGCTGTCGTCGATCTTCTTCGTGGTAGCTTCAGTTGTAACTGTTGTTTCAGGTTCTTTGTTGCAGCTCGCAGGAATACTCTCCACGGTCGTCTTCTTTATGGTTTTAGCGGCTCCCACGCTGCACACCTTCTGTGTCTGTTGTTTCTTGGTATTGGTCTTGCAACGTGCCATTTTCCTCCCCCGTATCAGGCTTGCTTGACTTGTTCAGGTGACTTGTCTTGATGGCGCTCGCAGTTGCGAATAGAGTTTCGCTCTATATGGAAGCACTATACTCGAGTGTCGCTCTTCAGAGCAAAACTCGAGTCTAGTGCTTCCATATTGACGTGGATATTGACGTGGATAGGCCTTAGGTTCATACCAGAATACGATCAGCGTTGTCAGTAGTGGGTTGTGCTCAATATTTAAATAATGTTTGTAACCAATCCTGCTGCAAATACAATGTTTGTGATTGGAGTACAGTTAGTATTTCAGGACTGACTGGAACTGACTGGTTTGCTTTACGCAGTAATGTGTGGCTGCTGGTTTTCTAGTGATTGCCGCTTCCATCGACTATGAACTTTATTTTTAGTGGTGGACTTTTGTGTTGGCATTCTGGCAACGACATTATGCACAGTGTACCTGTGCGGGCTATTGGTTTGTCGAGACTCCTGTCTGTTCCACTTTTCACATGGAGCAGTGAGGTGCATTTTGTGTGATATTCATTGGCACAAGAACGGAGCATAATGGGGACGACCCAATGCCGTGAAGTTGGAACCGCGACTAATGACTAATGACTAATGACTAATGACTAAGTATTTCAGGTTGTAAACTAACCTCGCGTCAACTCTGAATTTTTGTATTTGATCACTGTGTCAACATCAGAAGGTCAGTAGAAACTAAACAGTCAAGGACAGAACCTTTTTCCCTGCGCTGTGACGTCATGTGTATATGGTGCTAGACCCATATTTGTATAGGCCAATCAACACTCGATATGTGATGTTTTTCACTTTCTAGAATAGGCTGGGTCAACTTTAGAGTCCAGGTCAATGGTTATAACATAATCAGATATAAGGAGAATCGAAGACATGACCACCAGGGCGCCGGGCATGCGTGCTGGCCATTGAGCTACTTGTGCTTTCTATGAATAAAGAGGCCAGTGAAAATCATTCGAAATTTGTTGTTGAAGGCGATGTATATAACAAAGTTAAACGAGCTGTTGGCAAAAACAAAAGCTTGTCTGACGCATTGAAATGCAAGAAACACAGTGTACCATCTGTCCGAATAACCAGGTTCGTATATAGTCGTGACGCTATAGGCAGCGTGCGTTATAGAAAATACGAAACATACAAGCAACAGAGTTCTTGTGGTGCGTACTGAGGACTTCTGTGCGTGTGAGACAGTTGTCAGTTTTCGCCTTTTTCGCAGCGCGGTGGACATTTTCAGAGACATAACCATAGATCCGATAGTCACAAATATGAACGGAAGCGTGTGTGTTAAATTAGGAATAACCTTGTAGCGGAATAGTTGATATAGAACATCCTGTCTTACACCAGGGTATTTAATAACCCTAGAGCTGTTAAAGAGAATGTCATATTGAAAGCGTACTTCTTTTGCAAATATATATGTCACCCAAGGAACCCACAACAAGAACATTGATAATCCTGCAAACCAAATTCTTTTGGGGGTCACCATTGTGCTAAAGTGCAGTGGATAAAACACAGCAATCAACCGTTCAACTGCTATACACTCTGTAATATATGTGGAAGCTCGGAACCCAACTTGCGACACAAAATCAATCACGGTTGTTGCAATTGCTATGATCAACAATTCTAAATACGGCATTATTCCTTTGGTGTTAAATATATCGGCGTTATTTACCATCTCCACAAGGAAGGTTCCAAATAAACACAACATGTCTGCCATTGTCATACAACATAAAAGAATATTTGAAGACTGTTCCAGTCCACACTTTCTTAACACAATAAAACTTATGACGTTTCCAACAACCCCAAGAACACCGATGACTGGAGTGACGATGTAGTTACAATACCAGATCATCTGAATTATCGCATCAATACTGATATACTGGTTACTTAGAAACGGTACATCATCTTGAATGATTTCCGCACTAGTTGTGTTATTGTCACCGTTTAAACCAATATAGCTGGTGACGTCATTCTGGACATACGAAGTCATGATGGAATCCGCAGGTTGTTTAAGCCTGAGATCTGTTAGATAAGATTAGTACCAGCAGATACTTGTAAGTTTTTGACAGCCCCTCACAGGCAGGCAGGTAGTTTTACCAACAGTTGTGATCGCCCAAGATTTCCTCCACACTGTTGTCGATAGTTAGATCAAGACACTCATACAATCATTCGATTAGATTGTGTTTTTAAGAATTAATTCATTCATCATGTGCCATGCCGATAAGCTTGGGCGGTCATGATTCGCCATCTCACTCGATCACCAGAATCGTGGATCAGCTCAATGTCCTTGTCTCGACCATACCACGTGGCCAAGCCATCAATGTATTTACTTTTCTGTCTTCCCTTTGTTCTCTTCCCCTCGATCTTGCTGGTTGTCATCAAGTTCTCCAATTTATTTCTTCTCCTAACGTGACCAAACAATGTTGACTGTCTACGTCTAATTTCTTTAACCAGTTTACGATTTTCATTTGTTTCTTGTAGGACTTGGTCATTGCCTTTCTGTCTGTCCATGTATTTAAAAATATTCATGTTCAAATATGCATGTGTGCTGTATTATAACCGAGTTTTTCTTTGCTGCGTCTGTCATTTGTCAAGTAAATTGAGAAGCACGCTCATTCATAGACTGCACAAGAAAAATAAAGCACACGCCATTAAGATAGAAAAATAATGAAATCTATGCACACGTAAAGTCCGAATGATAATGTATCTCTTGCTAGGCAACAGACAACAAATACATTTTAAAACTATTAATCAAAACAAGAAGTGCTACATTTGCTATTGAAACGTGGAATGTAAGAACGCTGGTGCAAATTGGTAAATTAAAAAATATCTTGAGGGGTAATCAAACGAATGAATATAAGTATCTTATAATTACATGACGGATTGAAACACGAGTTTTTAAAAATGTTCAAAAAGCAAGAGAATCGACTTCAGCGACCAGCTCCAGGAGTCCCCAAGAAAATTGCACTCGTGAACCGAATGGGGTAGGCCGGTATCGAACCCGCAATCTTGGGAACGTAAGGCATGAGGGTTAACCACTTCACCAACGAAGCAATGGGCTTGTTAAAAAAGTTAGTTGTATATCTTTTACATGACGTTGCAGTCAACACCATAATTTTTTGCTGTTGTGATCTCTTAACAAATTTACGTACAGTAGTTTGTCATCGCTTTCTGAACAACACGCATCCATACTATTTCGTAAACTACCAAGCAACGCAGTCTGCTGCCAAGTCGCCCACAGCTGTGTTTCGAACACAAGTATGCGGAATCACGAACCGCGTCCGTAACAGCTTCGCCACGGAGCAGGCTAATGTACGTGTACTGAGACGAATAACGAATAATTTACTCAGGAAGGCATAGATATGAAAGGAGTGTGAACATAATCTTGGACAGACACAGAGCAAATGTGGTGTGCAAGATATATGACAATACCATACCAAATTCTCGTAGTCAAATTAAGTGGCACAATGTAAGATATTAATATTATGCTCGTCTATCAATACTTATTTTTATCAACAGATAGGAAAAGGCACTTGGGGATGTTGTTTTATAGAGGAATGTTGAAAATTTCTTGGACAGCCACGACAGTAGTGTAACGCGGGACCTGTCCGTCGTATTTTGGAGGAGGAGATCACTATATAAATCAACTAATTATCGATTTCCAATATTTATTTAATTTTTAAGTCAGCGTGGTCACGTAACCCATCAGAGTGGCCGGGGTAGTCAAGTGACCACTCGAAGTGTAGGGGAGGGTACATATAGGGACATGGTGATTGTTAAAGTGAGCGATGACATAAGAGGTGGTCTAGTAACGCATCAGCGTGTACAATATAAAAGTACAACATAAAACATTCAAAATAACAACCGATACAAAGGAGGCATATAATAAATTGTATACAGGGAAAACATATATAGAATACAATAAATAGTTAAATGAGAAGAAGTGTGGTGGTGACGTTATACTAGTGTACTAAGAATACATAAAAGGCGTGGTCTCAATGACCAGAGGGGCGGGGATATGGATTAGTATTATAAGTGTCATAGAAACATTATCATCACACACATGTTTAGAGGTACGGATTATGATTACAAGGGTGTGCGGATAGGGCCATTAGTGTTGAGGTGTTATAGTTGTTAGTTCCAGAGGTTGGGGTGTCTCATTCGTGGGGGTATCGATCTGTCTGCTATGGGTAGGATGTCGCTAGATGAAGCGGGTATGTTATAATGCGTTTATCGACTGTGCCTAGTGTTGGCGGTGGAAAGTAAGAGCCGTGTTAGTGTTCAAATGTCGATCCTCCCACGCGTCGTTTCCTAGGGTGAGGTAGGTATTATTACATCATTATACTGACCGCCTTGTATGCGAGTCGCGAGGTTGAAGGTTTCCGTTCTTGTATTTGTATAGTAAATATATTTCTTAAATGATGTATCTGCATAATTGATAGTATTCAATGGTGTGGGGAGTGAGGGTGATGACGGTACAACATAACTTCTCGTTGGGTTAATCTTTTTAAAATACCTAGATGAGAGAGAGAGAGAGAGAGAGAGAGAGAGAGAGAGAGAGCTAGAGAGAGAGAGAGAGAGAGAGAGAGAGAGAGAGAGAGAGAGAGAGAGGAGAGAGAGAGAGAAAGGCATGTCTTAGTGTATTAATATCAGCATAATTTTTGGTCTTAAGTGTTGCATCGAGTCAAGTCGGTTTTACCGGTACCAATCGGGGACATCTAGCAGTATGGACTACAATCAACAAGAGCTGTAGATGCCTCTTAGTTCTGGCGTGGGTGTCGATGTACTGATTTATCTGCACGGGTGTGTTGGTTTGCTTATAGCGGCATGTCACTGGGGTCTTTATTGTATTGTGTGTGTGTGTGTGTGTGTGTGTGTGTGTGTGTGTGTGTATGCGTGAGTGTGAGTGTGTGTGCGCGCGCAGTTGTGTGTGTCTTTTTGCCGTGTATTGTCGATATTGTCTATTGGCGGCGCTGTTTTACTTGAAAACATGTAAGGTCTGCGGCGATGTAGGTAGAAACAACAACTTAATACTGCATTTCTCTTTTCATGGTGTATTTGGAAAAGAAGTGACCGCTGTTGTTAATGGCGGGGTTACGGGTCATAGAGTTTCAAATTTAAACAAAAATCATAAAAACACACAGGTTGTTTTATAAAAAATAAAGAAACAAGTGAGAAGAAATTATTTAGTTGTATATTGCCTATTTTGTTTCTTATAGGTGTAGTGGTCATAATAGAGTGTCACGGCCGGTGCGACTAATGCTAAGGATGTTACCTCTGTAAACGAATGTTCGGTAGCGTGAACGTGGGTTCGAAGAGTCGAATTGTCTTCTTTTAGAAATGACCGCTGTTTTAAAGCACGGGGTTGTGGGTGATACAGCTTCAAATGAATAGAAAAAACTACCCAAAACGTAAAAGCCACAAAGATTGTTATACAAGAATAAAGAAGTAGGAAACATGTTTTAGTTGTATACTGGCTATTTTTTTCTTCTTTTTTTCTTAATAGCTGTTAGTGATCATAACAGAGTGACACGGCCGGCGCGACTAATGCTAAGGATGTTACCTCTGCAAAAGAATATTCGGTAGCTTGAACTTGGGTTTTGAAGTATCGAGGTTTGCTTCTTTGCGTGGGAAAACATGCGTCGTGTGGTTAGTGAGAGAAATCGATTCAAGCTTCACAATTATTATAGGTTCCATAGCAAAACAATAGTATCATACCGATGTCTCTTGTATATTTTATGAAACTGTACATATATTCTTCTAGGTCTTACGTTTATATGAGTATCATTAGGCTTTCTGTATAAGTAATAGAAGCAGTAATAATATTGATATTAACGGATTCTCCAGCAACATTAACGGGGAAAAGTGGATGTGACTGCAGATAGTAATAGTAGTAGAGAAGAGATGTTAGTAGTAATCACCAGCATTAAAAAGAATGTCACCTGGCGTGGGTGATCATATCGCCTAACAAATTGCGATCTCCAACAGCAATTAACGTGTT